>CABFVX010004438.1:0-56253 GCA_902151425.1 Timema shepardi | reverse complement strand
TAACTTTCATGTTAGGATTAGGTAATAAACCGTGTCGATATTGAGACACTGATGTAACTCAAAGGTAGCTTGCCAGGGAAAGAGATGGTTCAAGTTATATGGAGGCCTGGGATCCACACCTAGTTAGGTACTTTTGTCAATCCCACGCACTTGTGTTAAGTGGGTAACCTGTGGGCCGTTCATGCTTCTCAAGATTTGCCCGTGGTTAATCTTTGTTATTACGCAGTAATACTCCCCTTTAGATTATACTGCTCATGAGCCGCTTCTGCCCCTCTGGCACGGCTGGAGCAGTCATTAATTACTTGTATGAATGTTGTGATATTGATCCCCGTTGGGTGATCAAATTGTGGGACGTGTTCCCGACCGAGCATGGCCCGTAGATTTTGATATACCCATGTAAGTTGGTCGATCCTCTTGTAAGGGGTTTTGCTCTATATTCAGGGCGCTCATATGTAACTGTACTTGAACTTGCCCAATGTAAGTAATAACTAAGCGTGCTCGGCCAACATGCCTTGTGATAGAGGGACCAGTAACTAACTCAATTGTCTGAGTTAGTCCTTCCGGCGCCTCACGCCACTTGTTGGCCAAGGCTTAGGCAAGCTACCTCATATCATATTTAATTAGTATAGACAGATCTTATTGAGATTACGTGCTAAATATTGATCGTGTATCATGTTTTTCATTAAATTGCATTACTTCTATTTTCCTCCTTTTTCTTTATATTTCTGTATACGTGTGTATGTGCACCCCGGGGACTACTAAGGTTGGTGTTTGTGAAACCACAAACGATGACCAACACAAAATAAAGCAAGAGTCTTCCGGTGCAATTTCTAAATAATATATTTAAAAGAAAACACAAATTTTGGAATATATTTTGCTAAATATTCATTTAGTTAAACTAAAAGATTAATATCACAAACAACATATAAAGATAAAAAAAAAACTCCACCCAAAGGACGTGGATGTGTTGTAGAAACTCTGTGGCTAAGTAATGTGCATAAATATATAGGTATGTATGTGTTCACTTTGTTCCATACAAAATTCAGGACATGGCCTACCTAATGATTTCAATTCTATTTTTTGATCAAGATTTAATCTTGCAATATTCGTTGTCTTAGGCGCCTGAATTGAACTATTCATATTAAGCCTAGTTAAAACACACAACTCAAATAAACATTATCCTAAAATAACCCTACATAATATTATTATTAACACACACGCCACACACATCCTCAAGATGCAGGAGCACGCAGGATGACTGACAACAACTATTGCTGGTTCACGCTATACACATTTCACAAGCTTTCAACCTTAGGGCGCGTAAGGGAGTGCGCCTTCAAAAGAAGAATAGGCAATGCTAGCTAGCTATAGCAGTATGGGGACAATGGGTTAAGGGGAGGGAAGGTTTGGTTTCACAATGTCAGGCGCTGACAACCTCGCACCCAACCACATGCCATTTTAAAAACATTGCCTACTATTACTTAAACCAAAAACATATTTTTCTTGAAACTATTATGGCAAGATAAAATTGTCGTGAGAGTGCGAATAATAACTTTAAAAGGAACTGGGGATTCGTGGGAATGGGGGGGCGCGCGCCTCCACGCCTTAGGGACGAGCCTGTGAAGCAGACAATTTTTAAATGGCGTTGCTGACAAAATTTCTGAATTTTGATGTGCCCTGTGTCTTTTCTTTTCGTTTTTAATTTTAGGAAGTGGATGGATTGACTCTATACCCTGCAATAACCTTTGGTAGGGAGCAGAATTATTGTCATTTTCTTGAGAGTGGATATGTTTGGCAGATAACACACAATTTGAAGAATTTGCCAGTATGTATTCAGTCCGTTCCACAATTTTTGTAGATGGTTGCACAGTGCTATAAGCTGGCTCTACAGTATTCTCAGCAAAATTATCAGTTTCATTTGCTTCAATTCGGTAGGCTACCTCTGCTGAAGCGTTCAGGTTTTTCTAATGTGGCAGTTCTTGAGTAGGCTGCGCCAAATGAAGCTCCTACTTGCATTTGTGTGACTGCTTGAACTAGATGTGTAACCAACTATTTATCAACGTTTTGTGCGTAGGCTAATTTAAGAGGCCCAAAGAGACATTTATCAAGAGGCTGAATCTTGTGACTTGAATGTGACGGTAGTAAAAGCAGTGGAATGTTATTCTCCCTGCAAAAGAAAACTGCAGGAAGGAAGCAATGAGGGGCGTGATTATCTAGGATCAGTAACACTGGATCTTGTTTAGTGGGTTTTAAGTGGAAAGTGAAAAGCTTTAGCCAATCAATGAAAATTTCAGAATTCATGTACCTGTTTCTGAAATAAGAGTCAAGGTTGCGTATGGTGCATCTTTAAATAGATCAGGATTCATTCGCTTGTGAGGAAAATTCAATGCTGGCGGAACGTAGACCCACTTGTACTCAAGACAACAAATAGTAGTGACTAGTTGACCCCTTTACCCCGAAGACACTTTGCAGACCAGCTTCTTTCCCTTAGTAGAAATGACCTTGGGAGATTTATTAGGAACCGCTAAAAATCCGGAATCGTCTATGTTTAAGATTCAGTCAGGTAGAAATTTGTATTTATTGTCCATAGCAATTTTTTAAATTCCCAAATAAATCTCAACCTGAAATTTATTAAATCCCATCGCACGCTCTAAACTGCACTGTTCTGGATTTCTAAGTGACAGTGCCTTGCCGTTTGCAGAATCCATCTACCCACTCTTTACCCGCTAGCTTCTTGTTACAGTTGAACCTGCTATTGACTCCTTTAAATTTTACAAACTCGAAAGCTAACTTCATCAGTTGTATTCTTATCAAGCAATTCCATCTGGAGTCCAGCTGCCGACAGTGTTATGCCAGTGCGCTTTCCATATCTGCAGTGAATGCATTTCTGAACCTTCCGAGCGATGTAGGAACTGTGCCCTAAAACAGATCATGTCAGTTTAATGAGAAACCTGAAATTTTAAAAGGCAATGTAACATTTGAGTTGAGATGTTTTATATTGTTTCCTTCTAATTTGAATAAATTGAAATTTATTAAAGATAATGTAATTGAATAATACTGATTGCCATAGTATGCCTATTACATCTTACAATGGTAAGATTTTTATTTTATTCTATTCTGTTTTAAACAAGTTCTGTCACTACGTGTTTATAGTAAGAATATTTTTTCTGATCACTGTGTAGTCACCCATTTGATATTTAATTTCAAACAAAAACTAGAAGTGAAAAACTAGAAAATATCCCCTCCGAAGTTATCAACCTCCTTAATAGATATAGCTTACAGCTTTAAGTCGTTTACGGAGCGTGCATTATTTGGTCCCTAGATGTTTCGCAACTTGTCCTTGGCTATGATCTGCTGCAATCGTTGTGTTTGATTCATTAAGTTTTTTCTGAGCTAGTATCGGCTTCCTTTCTCTGGTTCGTTTGTATTTCTCCATGCTACTAAATGTTATTTATCTGAAAGAAAGAAAAGTGTTACTAAATTAAAAGAAAGCACAAAGCATGTAAATTATTACGTACGGTTTTTAATTTTGTCACAGAGGGCAAAAGTATGTACAGACCTTCGACAGCTGCGTACTCTTGCACTCTCCTAAAACAATTTGAATTATAAGCGCTAGATAGCAGTCCTTGTATCACGAAAATTTGATACTTCACATAATTCTGTTTCATACAAATCTATTGATTTCTAAAATATAACTGGATGGAGATCTGGGGCTGAAATTTCGAGCTGTAATCTGCATACCATTGTCTAAGAGAGAAGGAAACTTTAGGGTATCTCTTTCTCTCTTACACCCATACAAAGCAATAGGGCATTTTGACATCGTTCAACAATTTGATTGACTATATGAGATAAATCAATGTATGATTAGTTAAATGAAATAAATATGTTAGTAAAATCTTTGAAGAACATAACAAAGTTCGAAACTGGTTAGTTTTTTCTTTAAATAAGTTGATGTAGCCTAATATATTTATGATTTTTGAAGGAAGCTCGCTTATAAGGTTTTATCTCGTACCAGAATTATATCCTATAATTGTGTTTAGGTAGGATAAAAGACCTTCCAGAAGGAAATTTCTCCTTCCGCTTTAAATTGCCGTCTATCCTACAAAATATATATATATATGATAGTATTCTGGTCTGTTACGAAATAAAGACTTAACAGATTGGGATTATTACTAAAAACAGCGTTTAATAGATACCGTACTTCCTACAAGACTATAACCTAAATTATTATTTGAACGTAAGACTTCTACACAAAGTATGTCATTCAAGCAAATGTAATACAGTTTTTAGCTAGCTGGTTTCAATCATTATAGTTATCAAAATTTCAACAAAATATAGTTTCTGAAAGCAATATACAATATATGAACCAACTTAAAAAAAACTGGTAATATAATAATACATTCTACAAACCTTTAACCAAAGTGATAGTTTTAATGTATGGCAACTACACAAAGTTTGTCATTCAAACAAATGTAATCAAGTTTTAAGACACCTTATTCATAATATTTATGGAACTTTCATTATAATAAGGTTTATGAAACCAATATACAATCTAATAACCAACTTCAAATATAAATGTAGTTTTGGCAGATTGTAAACAACATTGATTAGGTACCTGTAAAACTGAATTGTATATCCTTTAATGGAAATGTTTCTTCAAGAAAGCGTGGCATAATACTTACTGTTTTCAAACACTAATACTTTTATTCATCAGATACATGTTTTTGCATAACAGCATTGAAAGAACCCGTTAAATTGGTCCTCCCCCTCCCCCCCCCGTACACACACCCCGCCATTGTGTGGCAGATGATAAACTTGAACGTCAAGCTTTTGTAATTGGCAATTTGTATATGTATATCCATCCAGTTATATTATAAAGATCAATGCACAAATCACACTATTATAAAATACTAGAACATTTAGGTCTACTATTTTTTTTATTTAGGAGAGCTTATAATTATTTTATAAAAAATTACAGTTTATTGACTGAAAATGTATTCTTAACTCTCACAGCCGTACGGAATCTAGTTGACCGAAGTTAAAAAGCTCAAACAAATTTATCGACAGTCATAAGTCACAACCAATGTGTGCTAACCAAATCACTTCCCATGTTTGACTAAAATCTTAATTTGCGTACTCTTAGACGCTTTAACCTTAATTATTTTATTTTAAATACAGCTCGTAGCTAATAAACTCCCTTACATTAGTTGGATTTATAACGATAATCACAAACTTGTTTTCATATTATAAATCTTTATTAGCCTTGATCAAATATGAGGTTTGAAAAACTTTGTTAAAACACACAGACATGAATACAGCTATCTAACCTTAACTTTCTTTTAGTTTCTGCTGTAATTTTTTTTCTAATTCTATGCTATCTGCGATGTGTCACAAAGGAAAATATTGTCTTTTAGTGTTGGCCCTCCTGAAGTCAGCCACGTCTTTCTGTTTATTTCATTCGCTGGCAGTTGACAGTATTCTATCAAACCTAAGTAGAATTTGTGTTTTGTTTTCATAGATATACTATACAAATGGTATGTTTGTATTTTACTTACCTTTATCTTAATATAGCTCTTATCATGCGGAATTGTTCTAAGTTCATTTAATTGTCATTCCACAATAAGTATGACAATCGTCTGCAAATTAAAATACTCCCATTAAAACAGTTTTTTTAAACCTTGTAACCACATGCAGTTGCTTTAATTAATATTCGTAAACAATACGAGTAATGGAAAGTGGAAACGTTACTTCACGGCTCTCCAATTGGTGACCCCCATCTTAAATTATTTATGATAGTTTGTAGTAGACAGGTGGGTGGAGCATGCTAAGCTAGACATTACTCCTCACCATTGAAGACTATTCTATTGGAGATGCTTGGGCTTATCCCTTCGTGATAACGGCAGCGAAGCTAACCTCGACATCCCCAGTCCCCCAATCTAGTCTAGTTCCTATTGAGAAACTGGTCCCTTTCGGCCACATGAAAACCAGAACCAGATATTATTTTCGTTAGCCCTGGACAAAATAATCTACAGTTCTTTTAAATTCAAGTTTGAACCAAGATCTCTTTGCACTCAGTAAAAAAGCCATCTTGTAAAGTGTTATTTTTGTTGTAGCCTCTCCGCCTTGATATTAAGAGGAAGCTGACAGCCAGGTCTGATCGAGTAAAATGTGTGGACCTCCATCCAGGAGAACCTTGGATGCTGGCATCTCTCTACAATGGAAATGTTCATGTGTGGAACCATGAGAGTCAGCAGTTGGTCAAGTCTTTTGAGGTAACAAATATTTATTCGTTTATTTGAGGAAATTCCTAATATTATAATTATAATTAGCACCGCGTCTTACTAACCGTTCAGGTTATACGCACTTACGCTAATGTGTAATGTTAGGGTGATTGTGAGATGAAATGGAGGACCTACAGTTTAACGTGGAATCCGAACCATGGTGGAGGCCTGGCATTCCCCACATTCACAAGATGTCTTGTCAGAGGGGAAGGAAGGGTTTGGTAATCAGATAAATCTGTGCCGGGACCGAGGATTGAACACCGGCCGCCAGCACAGAAGTCCGACACCTTACCTCTAGACCGCCAGGTCACCTATTTAATTCTTAATAGATGCATACTAAAATTTAAGCAAATATAATCTGTGTTATATCCATCATATAGCTGACCATCTTCACCTCCAGTTTGGAGGAAGCTGGTCAGCTATAAATGTTCTACATACAAAGGCTGCAGTTAAGCAAGGCGTGAAAACATTCAAAACCATTTAAGATTAGGCTTCAGCTTCAGCTTAAGGTTATCGTTTTCACAAAATCAAAATCAAAATTAAAATTAAAATCAAAATCAAAATTGAAGCACTAATTTTCATTTACTTTTAAATAAACTGATTTTTGTATAAATTAATACTATTTACATTTTTTAAATATAGGTCTATGTGACTGTTTCCACCCCCGATGATGATGGTAACAGTTTTGTGCTCATTTTATTTCCTATCAAGGCTATCATCATATTCACATTAAAAGAGTAGGGATAAGGAATATATAGGCCTATTTTAAAAGAAATACATACTTTTGCATAGAAGGAGATTGTGAAACCATTTTGGAAAAACCACCGCTAGTACAACTGACTGAGATTCTAACCCTGTCCTCCTGATCACCAACAACCCAGTCTGTTGTGAGTGTGACACATTAAACCATGTAACCACTGGATCTCAAAGTAAACTAAGAAAAAAGAGAGAGAAAAACTACCTGACTGCCTCGGCGGCTGGCTTATCGTCACTAGCGGTTTCCAGCATATTGTTCTCTTGGGGGAAAAGCTACCTATTTGTTACTATTATTATACTTGTCTTTTCACCTTAAATATTATAATAAAAAATAGCCTACATTTGTATCTCTTATAGTTTTGAGTTAATGCTACTTTAGATCTAACTTTATGCGAACATATGTCTACAGCTCTTATTAATTAATAATTAATCAAGACACCATTTTTTTGGTTTCGTGAGTAGCCAAAATATCCAATAGGCCTATGTGTACACACAGTGTGTCTTGCTATTGGAATCTTCATTGGCATAGGCCTACCTTTGCCATTCTAAAAATATATGAGCCAAATCAGACCCTCACTTGGTAGATATAAAAATATCAGGTATGTATTTAAAGTGTCTTAGCCCTTACTTAACTCTATGGAACTAGGAACTTCAAAGTTCATTGTTGTACCTACTGAAGTATGACACCTCTCCCTATCTTGAGATAGTTTTATCCATTCCGCCTCATTACAACCTATCTCTTTCAGATTCATTCTAATGTTATCCTTTCATCCTAGTATTATTTAACTTGGTAAGCTTATAATAAAACTCAATTTTATCCTAGAATTCTTTATGACCAAGTTTTATTTGTAACATAATATTATTTTGACTTGTAGGTATGTGACTTACCTGTCCGTGCAGCAAGATTTGTGCCCCGCAAGAACTGGATTGTGACGGGCTCGGATGACATGACAGTCCGTGTGTTCAACTACAACACACTTGAGCGGATCCACTCGTTTGAGGCTCATTCAGACTATGTCCGCTGTATTGTGGTGCATCCCACTCAGCCATATCTTCTTACAAGCAGTGGTAAGGAAGTTGGCGAGTAGGGACGGACTAATATTAGTAATTGTTAGGCCTAGTAATCATTTCTTTTTTTGTTGCATCAGAACTTAATACCTGTTTATGATATCCATTTGATTGCATAAAGTAGGTAGGTATTAGGAAGGTAAAAATTTTGAGGAGATTGAACCACTTTTTCTGTAGGGTGAGATGGGATAAAACACATGTGATTTATCTATTTCATTCTCTCACTAATGCAGGTGCATTTACTCTTAAGTTATCACACTACTCTCCAACTCATTAGATGGTGATATTCATACTTTTTTTTATATATAGAATTATCATTACACTTGCATTTAGTTATTCAAGAGTTTAATGAACTCCGGTTTATTAATATCCCACCATTATTTGCAGCATTTTACTTCTTGAGAGTTATAACCATTTAAAATGTCTATGTTTGTGTGTGAAGTAAAAATATAATTTTTAAGTCAAAACTTTAATGGTATAATTTGTCACTCATATACTAAAATAATTTCTCGTGCACATCAATGGTTCCCAGCCTATGGGGTGTGGAACAATTCAGAAATAACATTAAAAATCAGATTAAATTTGAAGATATTTTGTATTTAATTATTTTTCTAAATAGGGCCTAGTTAAGTACTTAATTGTTTTGTGCGGTATTGGCAACACCGCCTACCAGTTGTAATAAATTCGGTGAACAGCCAAAAGTATGCATGTACATGTTTATTTTAAAGCCCACAAGCCTCCATTCTTGAGCTCTCATAACATTTTTTAGACTAATATTATGAACATTCACCAACAACAGTTAACTGTTACATGTAGAAATATACACAATAAATTGGAAAATCTCAAATGTTTTGGCTGCACCTTTGGCAAATGTCCTTTATTCATATTGGCAATCTTAATTACGGATGCTCTTTTACATTGTGAAAAACAAATAAAGAATATTATAGATCCTCATGGAGCCTCAGATGACCGGCGGAGCCCAAGGGCTCCCGGACCACAGTTTGCAAAACGCTGCCCAAAGCTACCAATTCAACCACTTGCCAAACCATAGAATATTCAACTCTGACTCTCATAAAAACTAAACAATGTTGTCAACCTAAAGTAGAAAGCGATTTCTGGTGCACTCTGTCAAAACATTAGACCCAATATTCAAGAAATGATGAAAACAAAACAGTGGCCACCATCCTAGTAATTTTTATTTCTCATAGAATTATGTATAAAACAAAGTAGTGGATGGAAAACATAAAAAAAGTTTTTTAAAAAGAAATATCCCAAAAAAATAAAGGGAGGGGGGAATTTGATCATCTTACAAGGGTGGTGTCAGTTTAAAAAGGTTGGAAACCACTGCTGTACATTGTAGGCCTATAAGCCATATAGATGTTCCTTTTATTTTCAGTAAATTAATGTGGTGATCCCAAGCTGAACAAAGCATTCCAACATTGTCCTTTGTTTGATATCCTTTACCTTGATTGGCTGGAATATTCCACTTGACAAGAAAACTACAAACTTGACCATAACTTTCACAAAATAAATTATAATAAATATTATGAGATATATCATTTTAGAAAACATTCAAAATAATAATAAAGTAAGGAGCAGTAATGATTATGGTTAAGACTTAGATAAAAACTTAAGATTAGCAATATAAAGTGAAATGATATAATACACTGATGAATTAATAAAATCATAAACAAATAAAAAAACAAAATAAGATTACATAACTTCTCAACCACCCTTACATAACTATCCATAACTGTTCTAGTAGTAACCCGCCTCAGTGGCGTAGTTGGCTAACGAGCTTGTCGTGTTGAGCTCTACTGCTGAGGACGGGGAGATCGAGGTTCGAATCTCGGTCAGGTGAACTGGGGGTGGTTTTCCCTAAATGTTTTTCCACTCTCCCTCCACGCAAGTGCGGGTTCACTTCCACTAATTAAACCTCCCCAAATCCTAATCCATTAGAGTAATTAGTACTTAAAGCGTATAACCCGAACGGGTAGTAAGACGCGGTGCTAAATATTTATATATATATAACTGTTCTAGTAAAAAGGATAAATAGGTCAAATTCGCTTAAACCGGTCCCAAAACCCATCTCATCACTAACATTATTAAAAAGTACAATCCCAACATTGATTTTTCCACCAATAATACAATAAAGAAAAATCTCAGCAATAGCAATTTAAACAAAAATGATAAATATAATAAAAAAGGTATTTACAAACTTAAGGTGCGGCAGAAGGGGGCGCAAGTATTTTTACAGTTTTTATAGAATATACTTATTTTGGCAAAAATTAATCAAATATTTCTCCAGTAGCAACATAGAGTTTAGTTTTCTGTACATGTTAATATCAACAGCTCTTGAATATCTATCAAAGGTCTCCTGGAAATTTATCAAAACTTTTTAAATAAAGAGAAAAAGTATTGACAAAATTCCAGGACACTCTTGACAGATATTCAAGAGTTGTTGATATTAGCATGTGCAGGAAACTAAACTCTATGTTGCTACTGGAGAAATATTTTATCTATTATGCTGTAAAAACTGTAAAATTACTTGCGCTCCCTTCTGCCTTAAGTGTGAATGTAATAGTATCTACATTGGAAAGACTGGCAGAAACTTTTAAGTCCGTTAAAAAGAAAATATTTTAGATTTCATACACAACAGAACCCAATCAAAATTTGCAAATCATTTAAAAAATGCCAACCATCAACCCCTTCACATTTCTCACAAAGGCACAAAATTAAACACTGCCGAAATGTTTTTCATACAAGCAGTTTTATTCCAAAATAAATCAAGCATTAATGAACAATTACAACAATCCAACCAAATTCTTGTAAACTCATTAACACATCTACCTAAGAATATTAAAGTCCTGTAACCTTTGGTATCCTGCTCTTCCCTCCAGCGTAGTCAATGACCCGATCAAGCCAGAGTCGAGAAGATTAGTTTACCAGTCCCTAGATTTTTTGTCCTTTCATTAATCTATCCATCCTTGTTTTACTCATTATTTCACATTCATTGTTTCAATAGCTATTTCCCTACCATCAATTTACACCGCGATCATGTAAACTCTCGTTACCATGGCGCTATTTCATTAGTCTTTTGTTTTCCCACATATTTGTCTTTTTAAGCCACACCCTAATTAGTCTCATTCTATCAGTCGCAACATCAACTTTTGTTCCTGCACAACGACTTTGGTAAGTTTGTTTGATTACCTATTTGGGGTTTTTTCAAGTTTTGGATAACGTTATTTGTTTGTTCTTCACTCTCTGCAGTCTTCTTAAAAGTTTTTAATTTAATTTTACAGTGGCCATGAATATGGTATTTTCGTACCAAAACATGTCGGCAAGAATTGAATTGGCTTTCTTTAAAACACCGATTACCTTCTAAAGGAGTAATGGGACTAAACAAGAATAAGACTTAGGGCCAGTTTCATAGTCAAATTTAGTACGCCTCAAGTGCGGCGCTACACTAAGTACAAAACGACACCTACCTAAACCAGAATGGAATGGGCCGTTCTCGCATAGGAAACTGGCCCATTCCATTCTGGTTTTGGTAGGTGTCGTTTTGTACTTAGTGTAGCGCCGCACTTGAGGCGTACTAAATTTGACTATGAAACTGGCCCTTAGATGCTATACTTAAACTTATATTAATTACCAGTTTTTAATCACAGTCCAAGATCTTTCAATCACATTATTTTGTATCACTTTTAAAGACGCTATACCTATGAGGATAATTGTATTTAACTATTTAACATCAGTGTTTTAATGTAAACTATGTGTTATCCTCACTTTTTGTTCTAGGTGTTTTAATTAAATTTTAATATTTTCTATATGTTATAATTTCTTGACTTTTCGTCAATGTATGGTCTAATAATTGTTGTTGATGATTTTATTGATACATTTTTAATTTTATCATGACATATTTATGCTTGTTGAAAGCACAGCTTAGCCGGGTTTTTTTAACATTAAAGTATATCAATTTCAACTTTTTAATAATTTTTAACATTTCTTATTATTATTATTATTATTATTATTATTATTATTATTATTATTATTATTATTAGCACCGCGTCTTACTACCCATTCAGGTTATACGCACTTATGCTAATGTGTAATGGAAGGGTGATTGTGATATGAAACGGAGGACCTACAGTTTAACGTGGAATCCGAACCACGATGGTGGCCTGGCATTCCCCACATTCACAAGATGTCTTGTCAGAGGTGAAGGAAGGGTTTGGTAATCAGATAAATTTATGCTGGTACTGGGGATTGAATTTTATTAATTATATTAAATTATATCCTTTCACCTTATATTGCTAATCTTAAGTTTTTATCTAAGTCTTAACCATAATTATGAGACATTGCAATCTGCTGCTTGTAATTTGGTAGGCTGACGAGAGGCATGTTGATGGTATATGCAAGATGAAATTCTTATAAGACATGATTCCCAATTAAGGAATATATCCTAGCATTACCGTGTATCTTCGATTGTAAGATGCACTTTAATTTTTCGGTACGGCCAACAGAAAATAATCAAAAAAGCTATCTTATAAATCTTATTTATCAGTAGCTGGTATCACTTCCTTCTGAAACAATATGAGTCTGATTCTCCTGAGTCGTTGATATCTGCATCTGAATCTTTATCAGAGTCTACTTCATCTTCAGAGTCTGATTCTTCTGGGCCAAAGTGCAAACCACAGGAAAAATCGAAAAGAACTGTGACTCTAAGAAGCCATCGATTCTAAGACGCAGCTCTTTTTTATAGGTGTTTAAATTGCATAAGAAGTATGTCTTAGAATCAAAGATATACAGTATTTGTTTGAATTTAATTTATCATTATAATAAAAAGGAATCCTTAATCTGTACAAAATTTTAGGGTATAATCTTTGTGTTATTTGTTCCTTTTATATGTTCTTATCTACATGTCCTTTCATTTTTTACCAGTTTCCTTTCTCTCCCTTTTTTTTTTTGTTTCCTCTATAAATAAGTTGCATTGCACATTTCACACTTCTCCTTAACGAGTTCCGATAGAATGAAACCTAGGTCGGGGGATTGGGCGATAATGATTTATTTTCTTCAAGAAGCAGCCATTACCTCTTTGTCCAATAACAGTAATTTAAAGTGTGAACTGTTCTTCTTTTCATTGTAAAAAACATATTTTATTCGTTCCTTGGATATGTCTCAATCCACCTTTCCTATACCGTCTTCCAATTCCAAGGTTAATTATTTATATTCAAAATACTGGATAAACGATTGTTGTTATGGTGTAAATGTTATTTCTTAGATGACATGTTGATCAAGCTGTGGAACTGGGAGAAGCAATGGTCCTGTCAGCAAGTGTTTGAAGGACACACACATTATGTTATGCAGATTGTCGTCAACCCTAAAGACAACAACACATTTGCGAGCGCCTCACTTGACCGTACTGTCAAGGTAAACCAAATGTTTTTCCTCACAGATATTAAATGACTTAAAATAACATATATTTATTGATTTAATACCTTTGAATTTACAAGTGAAATGTAGAGCAGATAAATTTGTTTTGGACCATATGTATTAGCTCATCTATTACACTTGTATGCATAAATGACACTATATTAGTTAGTTAAATATGATCACCTAAAACATTAAATCACTTTATATTTCAACCTAAAGCTTGAAAGCTTGATTGTATCTCAATTAAATAATCTAACACCGTGCATCAATCTCATAATCAACCCTATTATTATTATTATTATTATTAGCACCGCATCTTACTACCCGTTCGGGTTATACGCACTTACGCTAATGTGTAATGGTGGGGTGATAATGAGATGAAATGGAGGACCTACAGTTTAACGTGGGATCCGAACCACGGTGGAGGCCTGGCATTCCCCACATTCACAAGATGTCTTGTCAGAGGTTAAGGAAGGGTTTGGTAATCAGATAAATCTGTGCCGGGACCGAGGATTGAACCCCGGCCGCCAGCACAGAAGTCTGACACCTTACCCCTAGACCGCCAGGTCACCAATCAACTCTAATTAACCATACTTTGTTTCAAACCAAACTCTAGTGCAACTGCGAGGAGAAGTTGGACTAATTAGAAATGTCGACTAACCGTGGGGCCGATGTTTTGATGACTGACTAGGCACAAAATTAATACATATTTACCCAAATGGGTAGTAAGACATGGTGCTAAAAAAATCATGACTTTTTACCAGGTATTGGGTGTTCATTAACTGTATCAATAGGTTTAATACCAATCGAGCTACACAAAATTCATGAAAAACTAATTTAGAGAGTGATAAAAATATGGCTAAACTGTTCATTTAAAAAATTCTTTAATATAGTTGGTATTCCTGAAGCTAAGTGTATTAAGCATGATGCAATAAATATGTCCTTAACATACAATTCGACTTTGATTAGAAAAAACGGCTACTTGACCATTGTGCGTGCGTTTGATTTCCAGCATGGCTGAAAAATGTACCATTGATGAAATTGATGAAACTGGGTATATACATTAATGAAATAACGACTGGGTGTTTTGTCCTATATTTAAGCTGTAAGTCATGTGCTGATATAATCAAAATGTTCAAAATGTACACTTTAAATACCCCAAATAAAAAAAATATTAACTTATTTTATTGTATCATCTTAAGTCTTAGCATAAATTAACTTTGACTAAACTAGTATTAAAATTAATAGAGGTTAATGAACTTTAGTTAACCTGACTACATATGCTTTAACTTTATTTTAAAACTTTAATCAATAAAATAGTCTATTCTGCTACAGCGATGATAAAAAAAATACTTTTGACTTAAAAACACCTTATTTCACATAATAATTGCCTGTTTACATTATAGTGTGTTAGTAATGGTTCAATTAAAACATACAGTGCAGTTATTTAAAATGTGTACATCTCATCTTGTTTCATAATATTTTATATAGGGTTGGGTCGAATCCTCTATTTTACGGCCTTGTTTCTCCAATTTATCTTCAAATCTCGTATTTAAATCCAAATCTTGGAATAATTATGAATATAAGAGAAAAAATAATATGATAATCTTTTTTTTTTACATCCATTACTGTTTCCAGCCTGTGGCCTGGATACCTTTTTATTCAAACCATATATTTATTTTTTTGCACTACTGGTTTGCTAGGCCTGTTGAAGCTTTATATGCCATATAATCTAACTTAAGTTTAGAACAGGTACAACATCCAGTCCCTGGCTGTTAATTCATCACTATATAAGGATAAACCCACATGTCAGCAATGATAAATCTTTTGACCATACCAGGAATCGAATCAGGGACCCTTAGTTCAGTAGGCAGACACACTACCGACTGAGCTAAGGTGTCGAATTAAATATAATCTAATATAAAATACAAATGGTTGTTAAATGTTAACATTATTTCTTATAATCCATTCAATACAACACTCATACATCATTTGTGTATTAAATTACTGGTATGTGGCCTGGTTGTTAAGTTCATCATATAATTATAATAGGTTCTGAACCACCAATAGCAATATTAAAGCTCTAGAATAAATTTCACATGAATAATTGAAAAAAACGAACAAAAAAACAAGGATTTAAATCTCAGACCCAAAAATTTTTCGACTACAAACATCTTTTGGTTACTTAAATATCCCTAAGGATTCGAGGGCCCATTTCTAATTGATAGCTAATCATATACACCTAGGGACACCGAAATATTGCAAAATATTGCAAGACATATTTTTTATGAACTTAGAACCTCTTCAAATAGGGCCATTAAGTGGCGCTTCTGAGAAGCACTTTTGTTCGCAGGACCTCTTCAGACAGGGCCACTAAGCGGCACTTCCGAGAAGCATTTCCATTTGCAGGACCCCTTCAGACAGGGACACTTAGCAACACTTCTTAGAAGCGCTTCAACAGCACCACCCACAATTGTTGGTGGCGCTGCAAATGCACCTTTTAAATCCTACTTACACTAGCTATTTTTATGAGTAGAATACAATCTTCAAGTGAACATGAAATAATATCTACTTTTAGTGATGCTACTCATACAAAGAAAGGCTTAGAAAATAGAAAAGATTCATAATCCACTCATTGATTTTGGAAAACCAAAGTGGGGGGCTGTTTCATACCTTATTTTATCTACAAAATGTTGAGGAAAAGATTTTTTTTTCTAATATTTTCACATGTTTAAAAACTCATTTCAAGATGGCCGCCAATCCACCACATGAAAGACTGGCTTTTGACACTGAGGGAATGAAAAATTCAGTATTTTGTAATTTTATATTCTTTACTGTACACACAAAATATAAGTTAACATACAATCATATTAGTTCATTATATAGTAAAAGTATAAAATGCCTTGGAAGTTTTTCCTCGGCAATTTCTTGTCTCAAAAGATTCACTAACAAAAATTGTGATAACATAAGCATCCTTGTTCACTTTCAAGTAGAGACTGAGGGTATTGTATAGGGAGTTGGTGCCAACAGGCATGAGCTAGCAGCACTTCTCTCATGCCATATACCTGCCACTAAAACAGTGGCTTAGCTGCAGTCCCATGGGAAACTTCTAATTTAATTTATGGTTTTCTGATGAGCAGCACCACTATTGTTGGTTGCCATCAGCGGCGAAGCCAACTACTCATACTGGAGGAAGTGTCACTGTTCTATGGCTATGTGTGAAACCCCCAATCTATTAGCATTTGAAAACGGAAGAGCTTCCCAAAAGTGCTGTTGAGTGGCCTTATATAAAGGGGCTATTTTACTTAACACATTAAGATTAATATCAAAATATTTGTAAAGCTCATTATAGATTTTTTAATGTACTATATACTTGTGAAATAAAAATAAATAAAATCTTTTCACAAAATTGATTAATTGGTCTTTTATATGCAAATAATAGTAAATTTCGTTGATTTTATTCAAAAATAACAATATCCAATTTACACACATTTTTACTTAGTAGTAGGCAACGTTGTTCTTTACCTGAAATCGCAAAAATAAATAGTATCAACTGGATTGTTATAATTTTCTTCACTAATATTCCCATAGCAAATCAAAATTTCAAATCTAGAATATTTATTTCCCTTCACCAAAGTCTATTGTTAAAGAAGAAGTAAATTGTGTGTTTGGTCTGGCTATTATGACAGTCAAATTGTGACCAAAGGCAAATATTAAGAATTTATGAATTTAAAATTGAAACATTTTTTCCATCCATCCATCCACTTGTTTTGTTTTTACCAGTTTTAACACCGAAATCTAATCACTTATTTTCCACAAATCAGAGTCTCTCTACCTATACCCTTTATGTTTAAAGCTAACCAAAGTTACTTTGATGATTGATAATTTTGACATTCACTAGAAAATGTCTTAACTTGTTCTTTGTCTTAGGTGTGGCAGCTTGGTTCCTCCACCCCTAATTTCACCCTTGAGGGCCACGAGAAGGGGGTAAACTGTGTTGACTACTATCATGGAGGTGACAAACCTTACCTCATCTCTGGGGCTGATGACAGACTGGTAAAGATTTGGGACTACCAGAACAAGACCTGTGTGCAGACTCTTGAGGGACACGCCCAGAACATCTCAGCTGTCTGCTTCCACCCTGAGCTTCCCATTGTACTGACTGGCTCAGAGGATGGTACCGTGCGCATCTGGCATGCTGGCACATACCGGCTGGAGTCTTCCCTCAATTATGGTCTAGAACGTGTGTGGACAATAGCTTGCATGCGTGGTTCCAACAATGTATCGTTGGGTTATGATGAGGGAAGCATCATGGTCAAAGTGGGTAGAGAGGAACCCGCGGTCTCCATGGATGTGAACGGTGGGAAGATCATCTGGGCACGTCATTCTGAGGTTCAGCAGGCTAACCTCAAGGCCATGAATGAGGGTGCGGAGATCAAGGATGGGGAGAGACTGCCATTGGCCGTCAAGGATATGGGAAGCTGTGATATTTATCCTCAAACCATCGCACATAATCCAAATGGAAGGTAGGAACAAAAAACATTTTAGAGACTAAAAAGAACACATCTACAATTTAACTACTCTTTTTTGGACTAGTAAAGATTGTATGCAGATTTACCTAAGTTATGCTGGAGTAGAAATTGTGTAGATAAAACATTATTAAATACAAAAACGTATTTTTAAAGACTATCTTTAATTTTTACAGGCAATTTCGTCAGATTCAGAGATTAATGTGTTGCTCTTGGTTGGATTGCAAGTTTGACTGCTAACAGTTAATTTTATTCTCTTATTACATATTTTTTTACATACTGTTTACATTACTTCTTTCCCGCCTGTGGCCTGGGTTAGTTTTTTTTATTCAAGGCATATATTTTCCACTTCCAGCTTGCTAAGCCTGTTGTAACCTCATATGCCTTATAATCTAACTTAAGACCAGGACAGGCACATCATCCAGTCCCCAGATGTTAATTTATCACTGTGAAAGGGTAAACCCACATTACACCAATGATAAATTTTTGGCCATGCTGGAAATCGAAACCGGGACCCCTAGCTCAGTTGGCAGGCATGCTGCCGACTGAGCTAAGGTTTCAGATTTGTGATTAACTATTTTATTACTAAAAATATGAATATGTTTGTGTTTATAATTTAGTTATGGATCTATTTTAAAATTTTAATTTGATGTATTTCTAATGTATTTATTCTGATGTATTTATTAATTTGTAGTACTTTATGCTATATTACTTTACAAATTCGATTCGAAGTTAAAAATGCATTATCTAAAACATGAGTCATCTCTATAAATGTATATATCATTATCTCAATATGGTTTACACAATATGGGGTCTCACAGGAATTTAGCAATTATGTTACTATTTGAACTTTAAGATTTTCTGGTGAGTGTTCAAACCATGTCCTCCTAACCTCCTTTTAGTAATAAGTTTTAAGAGATACATACATCCCACACCTTCTGGTTCAACCGTTTGATGTTTACAAATATATGTTTTTCACCAGGTTTGTGGTTGTGTGTGGGGATGGAGAGTATATAATCTACACTGCAATGGCTCTGCGCAACAAAGCATATGGATCTGCGCAAGAATTTGTTTGGGCGCAGGATTCATCAGAATATGCCACTCGTGAGGGCTCCTCTACCATCAAGGTATTCAAGAACTTCAAAGAAAAAAAAGCATTCAAACCAGAGTTTGGGGCAGAAGGTTTGTTTATATTAAATCATGAGTTAATCTCAAAAATTATATGAAATACTTATTTGTATTTGTTTGAATTTAAGATCAACTACTAACAAATAATACAAACATATTGTGTGTTGGATATTAATTTTGACAATTCGATAAGTTTTAATAAAATGTTTTCTCAGACATCGATATATTGCAAGAATCGAATATATTTCTTGTTTTCTACACTAAGATAATAGATATATAAGAAAATAATAATAAAACATACTCAGGCATTATTGAGTTCACTATTTCCAATGTATGTTTAATTGTCAAGCATTTTGTTTTAGTCTTTATTAAAAATATTTCTTTGTATTTTAATTTTTGCCTTATTATTAAATAAATTATAATCCTTCACTGATGATTAAAGTTGATCAAAAAATAATTAGACCTAATCTTTTTATTTCACATGCTTTTTTAGAAATTTAACTCATTCTAACTACACTTTTAAAAATAACTATAAGACACTCAAATTTTGATTGATTTGACTTTTAAGCAATAATATGATTCTAGATTTTTTAATTTGGCTGGATTTTAACCTGAATTCTGCAAGGGGTGACTGTGGTTGATTTAAATTTAAAACATGATTGAAGTAAATATTAATCAACATTTTAGGCCTATTTGTAAATCATTAAAATTTCTAACAATTTGCTAGGATTCGTATTCGAGATTCGAAAATAAAATAAAGATTCAGATTCAAGAAATAGTGGATTCGACCCATCTCTATTTTATACACACACACAAAGTATGTGAACGTTGAAATGTCAAAGTCGAAAGTAAAATCTTCTTTGTTTCAAGAGCCAGATATTTTTTTAAATAACTAAGAAGAAAGGAAAACAACATGGGTAATTATATTTTGTAAATTGTATATAAGTCATTAACTGTTTCAGGAATCTTTGGTGGGTTTATGCTGGGTGTGAGGTCAGTAACAGGATTGGCATTCTATGACTGGGAGCTACTGGAACTGGTAAGACGTATTGAGATCCAGCCTCGCCACGTATTTTGGTCGGAAAGTGGGGAACTGGTATGCCTCGCCACAGATGACAGTTACTACATCCTGCGATATGACTCCAGTATTGTTGCCCGTGCCCAGGAGACCAAAGAGGGCATGACTGAGGATGGTGTGGAGGATGCTTTCATCGTGAGTTGGATTTAAACTTTATTATTACAGTTCAGAATATTTTTTAAAAGTTTTTTTTTGTTCGTGTTAATTAACATTGTTGTGACTATATTACATTAAGATTTAGTTTATAAAAATAGGTCTATTTGAATACTTTTTATCAAATCCAAATCTTATTTTGCCTACAATTCTTGAATCCAAATCTTAAAAAAGCATGTTACGCATGATTTGTCAACTTTCTTATATTGGTATGATTTTATTTATCTTTAATTTTGATAATATTAGCATTACTGTTTTAGTTACTGAGTAAAATACAAATTGTTACTAAGTTAATTATAACATTTTTGTAAAGTGAATTCACATTCAGTTAGGTTGTAAATTAATAACCTGAAGTCTCTTTGTTTTTCTTATAATCATGTTGAGCTAGAGCACTGAAAATTCATGTTCAAAAGATTATATTAAAATGTTTTATTGATTATTTGAATATTAATACTTGATAAAGTTAACCATTCGATAATTTACTTTAAACTGTATAGCAAAGAATATGAATGCAGTGGCTGACTACTCTAACAATTGCAATGGTCAAAATACATACGTTGATTTAGAATAGAGCATTGGGATGAATCGTGGTTTAAATTAGGAGAGATAGCCAGCACACTTACCTTGGTGATACTGGAGTAGAATCATTATTAGCACCGCGTATTACCACCCGTTCGGGTTATACGCACTTACGCTAATGTGTAATGGTAGGGTGATTGTGAGATAAAATGGAGGACCTAGAGCTTAACGTGGAATCCGAACCACGGTGGAGGCCTGGCATTCCCCACATTCACAAGATGTCTTGTCAGAGGTGACGGAAGGGTTTGGTAATACTGGAGTAGAAATTGTTTATGATAGAACACTAAAAAATACACAAACACATTTTTAAGGACAAGCTTTCACTGTCACAGACAGCTTCATCAGGTCAGGAGAGTATAATGATGCTCTTGGTTGAACTTCAGGTGAAAGATTGTCCTTAAAAATGTGTTTGTGTGTTTTTTAATAATAATAATAATAATAATATTTAGCACCGCGTCTTACTACCCGTTCGGGTTATACGCTTTTAAGTACTAATTACTCTAATGGATTAGGAATTGGGGAGGTTGAATTAGAGGAAGTGAACCCGCATTTGCGTGGAAGGAGAGCGGAAAACCATTTAGGAAAAACCACCCCCATTTCACCCGACCGAGATTAGAACCTCGATCTCCCTGTCCTCAGCAGTTGAGCTCAACACGACTAGCGCGTTAGCCAACTACGCCACCGAGGTGGGTGTGTGTTTTTTAGTGTTCTAGCTAAACAATTTCTACTCCAGTATCACCAAGGTAAGTGTACTGGCTGTCCCTCCTAATTTAAACCATAAGTTGGTTTAGAAATACAGTAAATGAGTTGTTTTTTTGTATGATTGTGTTGCGCAGTTTCTAGGTGAGATCCATGAAACAGTGAAGACAGGCCTATGGGTTGGCGATTGTTTCATCTACACCAATGGCGTGAACCGCATTAACTACTATGTGGGTGGTGAGATTGTGACCATCTCCCATTTGGACCGCACCATGTACCTGTTGGGGTATGTTCCCCGAGACAACCGGCTTTACTTGGGAGACAAGGAGCTCAACATAGTTTCATACTGCCTGCTGCTGTCTGTGTTAGAATATCAGACTGCGGTCATGAGGGGAGACTTTGAAACGGCAGACAAGGTGCTGCCAACCATACCTCGCTCACAGCGCACCAGAGTCGCACACTTCCTGGAGAAACAGGTAATATTGTGTTTATTTCAGTCCCTTTTTCCTGTAACTTCTTCCATGTGCTGTATTCTTATTTAACTAATAAATACACTAGTTAAAAATGATAAAATAACCAAACATTAAATTTTTAAAAAATATATATATTTAACATATTTTAAAAGCTCTACCCTACATATTGCAAATTGCAGATACACAGAAAAGTAAAATTTTAAGGGAGAAATATATATTGATCGATGGCACTTGTGATCCTAGGAGATGAGAGCCCTAACAATTTTTCATTGGGAGAAGCCATAGGAGCATATTGGGATTTTTAAACTGTTGAATATTATAAGTTATGTCATTTAACTAGATTTCAACCACAAGATCCAACCACACCTGATGTAAAGTATTTTAATATTTATTAGTATCCAAAATATTCTCAATGTTTTGAATCCACTATTTTACAGATCTGAATTAGCTTAAATGTTGACCTAAATCATCAAGGGCAGCATTTATGATAACTATAAGTACTCGATGATATCACACATCCAACACAGACTCAAACTTTAAACTATGAGTGATGACTAGTCCAGATCGTCAGAAATATCTAGGAAAGGGAAAGCATACATGCACTAAGCCAAAAGTCCCGGGCACATTTACCATGTCCATGTGTAACTTTTTAACTATGTTTAAATTAATTCCTGTGATCATTTGTTGGCTTTGATAGTTTCCTTAAGAATATGCAAAGTCCATTTTTTTAATAATACTAATAATATTTAGCACCACGTCTTACTACCCGTTCGGGTTATACGCTTTAAGTACTAATTACTCTAATGGATTAGGAATTGGGAATGTTGAATTAGAGGAAGTGAACCCGCATTTGCGTGGAGGCAGAGTAGAAAACCATTTTAGGAAAAACCACCCCCAGTTCACCCGACCGAGATTCGAACCTCGATCTCCCCGTCCTCAGCATTCGAGCTCAACACGACAAGCACATTAGCCAACTACGCCACCGAGGCGGGTTTTTTAATAAAATGGAGCTCGAATCGAATATATAAAATATTCTGGAAGCCAAAACAAAGTTCAAATATCATCTCCAACCCCATTTTCATTTATTTTTTTTACTACAAGGAAGCTACACAATAAAAATATTTAAGCTAAAATACTCAATTATTCATATTCATTCCAGGCCATTCTGAGCTGCTACATATTACAAATTAAAATTCTTATGAAAAATCTAACGTAATTGAATTGCAAATTGTGGTAATAACTTGATTTATCAGCTTAAGACAAATCATTTCAAATAATAGTGTTATAAAATATTTTCCTTGTGAGCTTAGTTTATTATTATTGTTAGCACCACATCTTACTACTCGTTCGGGTTATACACACTTACGCTAATGTTGTAATGGTAGGGTGATTGTGAGATGAAATGGAGGACCTACAGTTTAACGTGGAATCCAAACCACGGTGGAGGCCTGGCATTCCCAGTTTAGTTTATAAATTTATATAAATAAGCACAATATGATATATTTTCAAGCATAGAACAATATGAAATAAAAAAAATTATCTAGGCTTGACTCGGATTGAAAAAGTGGACTTTGCACACCATATTGACCCTCTAAAGAAATGTATAAACATTTGTTAGAGCTTCTTAATGTAACTATATGCTAAACCATATTATGAATGTATCGGCTCTAGGGATTTAAACAACAAGCTCTCGCAGTATCCACGGATCCGGAGCACAGGTTTGACCTGGCCCTTCATCTAGGAGAGCTGAAGATTGCACATCAATTGGCAGGGGAAGCAGCATCACAGCAGAAGTGGCGGCAGCTTGCGGAACTTGCCACTTCCAAGGGGCAGTTAGAACTAGCCCAGGAGTGTCTCCATAATGCCCAAGATTATGGGGGGCTTTTGCTCCTTGCCACAGCATCAGGTAAGGTTACAGCCACATATGGTTCTCACAAAACATTGACTCAAACTAATAAAACATTGGGTTTATATAACTACTTTATTGTAAGTTTTAACATTTATATATCGCCTCTGTGGTCTAGTGGTAAGAGTTCCTGTCTACAGATCCAGAGGTCCTGGGTCTGATTCCTGGCGCTTCAGACTTTCTCTTAAGCAGTGGGTTTGGAATGGGGCTAACTTAGCCCCTTGAGAACAAATGAGGAGCTACTTGAATGAAAAAGTAGCAGCTCTGTTAAAGAAAACAGATAAATGGCAGTAGTGTATGTTGCTGACCATATGACCTATCCACAGAAGTTTGCACTATCTTCACCAACAAATGGCGGCTTCTCGGTTGGTATGGCCCAATTGCAGACTGATGCCATAGTCCATTTTTTTTCATTAGTGCAAAGAAAAGTTACTTTGTAAGTCCCTTGTATGATAAAAATATTTATAAATATTCTGAATACAAAATTATTCTTTCCCGCCTTTCGAAGATAATTATTACTTTACATATAGATTCCTTATATTTATTATTTCCTCCTCCTCATCATCATGAACAGCTTCTAGCCACTGGTTGGGTCTCTTTGAAACATAAGCCTTTCTAACGTATCCTTTCTCCCAACCACCTCTCCTCTTCCACATTGACCCAGTTTTCTCCTCTTTCCTCCAAACTTCTCTGCACTCCCTTCATCCAGCTGTACCTTGGTCTTCCTCTTTCAATTTAAATGTCCAACATCTGCTTTTTTTATCCTCTCCTCCACCTTAGTTGTGCCTTCTCTATCTTGTCCCAGCTCCTCTTTAACTACCGTATTCCTCTCACCCTTTCATTTCTCATCCTATCCGTTCTTGTCACACCCATAATACTACTCAAAAATTTAATTTCATAGGTTTGAATTCCGATTTTTATCCTGCTCCTTCGTTACCCACCTTTCCACTGCATATGTGAATCTTGGAATAAAGTTCATCCTGTAGATCACTCCTTTACACTTTCGTGGCACATCCCTGCTGCTCCAAATTATACTTCTCACACTTGAATAAAGCTTCTGTTTGCCTCTTTCTCTCACTGCTTTCTCTTCTGTTTCTTCCACATTCCTTTATCACATTTCCAAGATATTTAAAGCCTTCCACAATCTTAAACATCCCCCCTCCTACTGTCACACCAGTCATGCAAGTATATATCTTCCTTGTCATAGTCAGCATCTCACTTTTCCTCACATTAAACCTCATTCTTTATCGCTCCACCATTTTCTACCATGCATCCAACTGCTCCTGAACTTGTTTCTCCTCATCGGTCTATATCATCAGGTCATCCGCAAACACCATAGCTATCATACTTTCCTCCTCCATTTCTTCCTACCACTTCCTTCATAATTTCATCCATCATTACAATGAACAGTAGTGGCACAAGTGCACTTTTTTGCTTCGGGTCATTACCCACAAAGCATTCTGTCCTCTCCTCTCCCACTTTCACACAACTCATACTCTCTTTGTACATATTTCTCACTCTCCTTACCATCTCGTTCCTCACGTTCTTCTTCAGTACTTCCCATACTCTACATCTGTACACACTATCATAGGCTTTATCAACATACAAGGAGACCATCGGCAGGACCTTCTCCTATTCATAGTGTCTCTCTTTCAGCTGCCTTACCGCAAATATGAAATCTGCTGTGGACCTTCCTGGTCTAAGCCATACTGTTCCTTCCTCAATTCTCCTTCCACTGTTCTCCTTACTCTTTTCCCCAGTATCTTTTCATACACCTTTACACAGTGGTTCATCTCATTTTTGTCTACCATATATATCTTCTCTTTCCTAATTAGTTTACTCCTGACCATTCCAAACAGGCTTCCATTGGCTTCCATTGTACTGGCTTAGAACCACTATCAAATGGCCCTGTTCTTAAAAAATTGAACAAAAATCTTTTATTATCTCCATTTTAAAAGTCAACTCGATACAAATAACTAGTGGTTTCTGAATAGTCATACTTATATTACAAATTAAATTCTTTTTTTTTTCACATATGTTAAAATAATAAATTAATTTTGAAAGAGATGCTTAATATTTAATTGTTGGTAAAGTGTAGAAGATAAAAAAAAGTCCATGGTGTCAACTCGCAACCATACCGACTGAGCGGCCACCTTATGTTAGCAATGACGGTGCCAACATTTATGGATAGAAGGTATCGTATCATCCCAACAAACCCTCTAACCATTAATCTCGTTTTTCTAGACCAGAGTTGCTACCTATTTATTCAAGTAGCTCCTCATTTGTCCTTCCAAGGCTGAATTTGACTCTGTTCTAAACGCAATCCTCCACAAAACTATCTGGAAGCGCCGAGGATTGAACCTGGGACCTCTAGATATGTAGCCAGGAACTCTGACCATTAGAACACAGAAGATACTAAAAAGAAAAACCTTGTATTTAACTAAGATACTGGGTGACCTGGTGGTCTAGGGGTAAGGTGTCAGACTTCTGTGCTGGGGTTCGGGGTTCAATCCTCGGTCCCGGCAAAGATTTATCTGATTACCAAACCCTTCCTTCACCTCTGACAAGTCATCTTGTGAATGTGGGGAATGCCAGGCCACCACCGTGGTTCGGATTCCACGTTAAACTGTAGGTCCTCCATTTCATCTCACAATCACTCTACCATTACACATTAGCGTAAGTGTGTATAACCCGAACGGGTAGTAAGACGCGGTTCTAATAATAGTAATAACTAAGATACTGGTGTGTGAAACAAAACCTCAGTATCATAAGGAGAAATCTTTTTAATTTAATATAAAGGTAATCTTTCCTTCTTAGTTAACAACACTTTTTAAACTTTAATTATAAAAATTTTTGGTAGTGTTTATTTACCAATTGTTTTTTGTCACAAGTGTGCCCCAACAGAGGGCTTAGAGATAAAAATTATTTGAAAATAAGTGGAGGATGGAGATATTTTCTACCTATCTTTTTTTTTATCTTATAGAAGAAGCTAAGGGGAGGAGGGTTGTAACCTAACTTACTAGTGTTGACCACTTTGGTGTGTATGAGGAGCGGTACAGAGTGGAGATAGGGAGTATGTGTGTGGGTGTGTTTTACCATTTTTTTTAAATATTAAATACTCTCAAAGCCAAATCAAATTTGGAAATTTTTTAAAGAAAAACAAATTTTATAAAATATATTTTATTTTGCAAAATTATATAATCAGAGGTATTACAAAATATTATTCTCTTTCAAACATTAATAATAAGATATTATGCCTTAATCTGATAAATTACCATACAAATGCTATTATATGTGACTTGCTTGAAACTCTCATAAATCAGAAGCTTGAAGACACACATGTTCAAACAGCCAAGCAAAGATATTATCTGTGATTGTTGCAGGAAATGCGGCCATGGTGCAGAAGCTTGGAGATACTTGTGATGAAGCAGGGAAGAATAATGTGGCCTTCCTGTCTCACTTTTTATTGGGAAATTTGGAGGGCTGTCTGGATATTCTCATCAACACCAATCGTTTGCCAGAGGCAGCATTCTTTGCTAGGTTATTACCTTACATTACTTTTCGTCAGAGAATATTTGGTGACATTTAATGGGTAGCAAATGGGTACACTCTATTTAATGAGCACATGGAATTTGTTAAAATTCCCTTGACTCCATTATTACTGCCATACAACCCTTTAAATAAACAGTAGCATGTTACCCTTAATTTTATATGTTGTCAGAAAATATGTCTAGCATGATTTTATGGTTAGCGCAATTCTTCATAAATTGTTTAGCTAATTATTCGTTATTTTCCCAATGTAAATACCACTTTTATAAATAAATTGTGTTAACAGTTACTTTACAAGTTAAATCATAAATATATAAAATATTTAGAGATTTCACAATTCTAGTTTTTATATATTAACTCTTAAATTTTAACTTTTATTTTGATTCTTCAACATTTACAATTTTAAATCTTTTTTTTTCGAGCATTTAATCTCACATTACTATATGCTTCCTTTCAATGTTCAATTTAATACAGCCATTTGGCACCCTTTTTTTTTTGCTTACTTTAATAAGATAATAATTCACAACAACAAAAAATCACTAAAAAGCATCTTTATTAAAAACACAATATGGCCATGCTTTAATTGTGCCAGATCATTATAACACATAGATAATGTTGAATACATTTACCATTTGCAAATACTAAAGTGAAATGGAAACAAAATAATAGTGCTCATAATGAAAATTAAACTATCCAATTCTAAATATTTCTTTTTCCTACTAGAACCTTCATTTACTATAATTTGAGGGCTAAGCATAGGGGTATCAAAAATCGTAATAATAAGATTTATTCTTTATTATTTTGATACTAATAAAAATTGAGGTTTTTGCGGTATCGAAGAATCAAATACTATATCCTTAAAAACAACCTAAATAAATCAACATAGATCGTGTTAACGTAAAGATATATTTCAGGACATATCTCCCTAGCAAGATCTCAGCTGTGGTGAGTCTGTGGCGGGACTTGCTGTCCAAAGTGAGTGAGAAAGCGGGTCAGTCCCTCGCTGACCCTAAGGATTATGAGAACCTGTTCCCCGGTTTCCTCGATACACTCAAGACAGAACAGTTTCTCAAAAGAGAAAGACAGCAGAGGCTCCCAGCAGATGCATACCAGCAAATACCGGTATGTCCTATCAGGATGTCTAACATCCGGGAAAATCAGGGAAAACTGGATTTAGCCGGGAGTTTGAAGTGGTTGGGGGAAAAACGGGAATAAGTCCGAAATTTGGTAATTTACAACAAAAAATCCAGGAAAATGTTGTTTTAATCAAAATATAAAATATAATAATCATAAAATCAGTAAATTACAAAATGATTCAAACTGTATATTTTTTTGTAGATGTGTAATATATTTTATAAGTTTTTAATTCATAGTAGACTATGTTAATACAAATAAAAAACATGTTTATTTAAATATTAAAATTTAATATGAATAAATTAATGAAAAGAGGGAGTAGGGGGGTAGAAGGGTGTGACATACTGTTGAGTCAGGAATTTTAAGAAATGATCAGGGGAAATCAGCAAAAAATGTGAGAATTTCATTGGTCAAGTTGAATAGACATTATGATAAGGTATTGATAGACAAATGCTCAACTAAGTGTATGTACAAAAAATATGCCGATATTAATATTAGTTTTAAAAGTTTACATACTATTGACATACAATATGTTTAACAATTAGAAGGACCATTGTTTAAACAACCGAATACTAATGTAAATTAATCAAAATAAGGAAATATAAACTAATTAAGTGAAAATTGAGTAATGAAAACCCACTTAGGGAAAAAGTAAAAAGTGTAAGAATCCAAATGCACTATTACATACATACCATACGAAATACATACAATAATTTTTTTTATCAGACAAAAGGAAATATTGGGAGAGTGTTAGCTATGAAATAATGTCTTTAAATTGAATCAAACCAGTAGCGCACTTCATGCCCAAATGCATAATTCATATTTTGACTCATGCTATTAGTACTGGAGTAATACAAGCCCTCCCCAATAATTTCAATGCCTCCCAGCTTCTTACTCACCAATATATAACCAAATCCAGGCACCCCCTGGTCTCAACCTTAGATAACCTTCTTTCTTTTCAACCAGGCCTACTCACACTGGTCATTCATTTTGATACAAATAGTAATAATTATAATAATAATAATATTTATTAACAACTAATAATTTAATAACTAAATATAATATTATAAATTGTATTCATCAACCAAGATTCAAGAGACACGTTTGAAAATACAACTAAAGAATCCAAGCAAAAAAAAACAACCAAACAGGCAACAACAATATCTAAGGGACAATTATTTACCTATTGCCATACTGCCATAGTCCAGTCTGTGTTTTACTCTCTTATGCTGAAGAACAAGGCTACGGTACACCAAAAATTACATAATTATGTGTTGTGTTTTAATTTTGAACTTTGAGGCCAACAATTTTCTCGTAAGTGTGTAGGCCTTGCCCTTCTATCCTCTTTTCAATGTTTAATTTAAAATTTCCGTTTAGCCCCATTTTTACTTTATTTAATATTTATGTAATTTAAGACACTAAATATTATGTACACATGTTTAGTTACAAAAATGTACTGATTTGATCCAAATTTAATAAAGCAAGTCTTTATTAAAACATATCATTCACTTGCTGCTTGTACCTTTAATTTAGTTTGTGAGGTAGCAATCTTACATTGCATTATTCCACTATGGCATTTTCTATAAGTTAGGGTCATAGTGTAATCCATCAAGGTAAGAATGCTATCTTTCATGCTAAACAATGTGTAAAAAGTTATTGTCAAAGCAAAAAAAAACTCAAGTAAAGTTTAAGTTGACAAATCCTCGAAGCAAAGTCAAAATTTTCTAAGCTTCTCATACCCCTCATATATCTTAATTACCATAAAGGACAAAACTGAAAAATAAGTCATTGTTATTGGCTAGTTTTCTCAAAACTCTTTCTACCAACAAGCACTAAGCTACCTAGTACAAAATTAATACTTGCAGCCAAATCATGAGCGTACTCCAGTCGAGGAAATGAAGGCAGCGGAGGCCAGTGGACGATTTCACTACATCCCAAGTTCAGGGGAGAGCGGGGAGGACTTGGAAATGTTAAATGAAGAAACAGATAAAATATCAGGTATGTATTCCTTAATGGTGTGCCTGTTCTAGTCTTAAATTAGATTATAAGGCATATGAAGGCTACGGCAGGTCTTGCAAGCCGATAGTGGAAAATATATGGTTTTAATAAAAAACTGACCCAGGCCACAAGCAGGAAACAGTAATGGATGTAGGGTAAATATTGATAAATTTACACTAGACAGATATGAATCCTGATCCTCTGGCTTTATACTTGAATCTCTCTACCTACCAGGTTCTCGCTCCAGTTAGTGAACCACTCTCAAACTACCAAATGGCTCACACAGTTTCTATTACCGCAATCTGCTCCAAGATAAAACTAAATTACAGCTGTGACATTTAACTATTGAGTTTTGCAAAAGCCCACAATGGGAGCTATTTTTAAACCAATACCTTTTCAGACACTTTCTAATGGAGGCTTTGTGTTAATTTTAAAACACAATTGGACAAAAATCTGAACCTTAGTCTTCTAGTTTTACTAAATTGGCTGGTGCTTTAAGGAAAACTTTTCATGTGTTCCTATCTAAGTGTCCTATCATCCTTACCAATTTCCTTTTTTTCCCTTTTATGATTTTTTAGTTTCCTCTTTTAGGAAGTTGTCGTCTTGCACATTTCACAGTCCCTCCTGATGAGTTCCAATAGAATGAAACCTGGTCCAAGAATTGGGCAGTAACTATTGATTTTGTTCAAGAGGCAGCCGTTACTTCATTTTCCAAATATAAAGTGTAAACTATATTCTTCTTTTAATTGTAAAAGCCATATTGTGTTTGTTCCCTCCTATATGTTTCTATCCACCTTCCCTGTACCTTCTTACAAATATAACAACTTGGCTATCAAGGTTCTTGTTCCAGTTTATTTCTAAGTTCAAAGTGTGGTTGTGTTTAGAAGTTAGTGTGGGCCAGCTCGTGACATTGCTTCCAGTCTCTTCTAAGTTGCCCCCACCTCCCACAATTGACCCCAAAAAGTTGGATCCAGAGATGCTCGATGATCCAGACTTGGACGAAGAACTGGAGTTGGATATCGCCAACTTGAACTTAGACCTTGACAACATCGATACACTGGTAAGTAGGGTAGGGGTCTGCAAGCTTTTTTTTTTTTGCTTTTTTTCATTCTATTCGAGTATTTCTAAACGCTCCCAAGTTTGAGTATATTCATCATTATAGAATGTTATGAATAACTTAAATATTTATTTATTTTAAATGTAAATATAAAATCTTTAAAATTTGAGATTTAAAAAATAAACTAAAACACATGTTCTTAAAATATGAATGACACTAATTTTCATAAAAATAAATACTTTTGGAAAAAAAGTTAAGAAATGGAAATATATGTTTTTAAATTGGAAATAACGCTTTAAAAAACACAATTTAAAAATAAGAACAGCACTCAAATAAAAACATAGGGCCCAGTAGAAAAAATAATTATAATGGTTTCAAAACTCATGGCTTTAAGGACTTTAAAATTAAACTAAAAATTATTATAAGAAAGTAATAAAGTTAATAATTGCATGATGGTTTGGAATGTATAATAGGAATCCATTCTGAAAGAGTTAGGCTAGGTCTTGATAGGAACAAACACACTTATCTCTTCATGTCTTCTTAAACCTTTACATTTCCCACTTCTTCAAAACTTCCACAGTTGCACATTGTTTTGAACTTTCGGAAATATTTATCTTTCATATGAAGAGACATTGATGAAAAAGTAACATTTCCAAAAATTCAAAACAATGTGCAACTGTGGAAGTTTTGAAGAAATAGAGATGTGTGTTTGCTTATATCTAGGCCTAACCTTGACTTCCCTCACTACCACTTTACATTATTATAGTGTTTCTACACTGTCTTGTTAAAAAGTTAATAAAATCCACATTTTAATAAGCTAATATTTCCCCAAAATATGCTTCAGTAACTTAATTTACCCTATAAAAATAGGTAAGAAATATACAGTTAGAAATTTTGAAGTGTTTCATATTTCATTTATTATTCCTTAGTGTAATCATGCATGATTATGCCTTATGTTCCATTTTCATTCCTCTATGCGGAGTTGCACATGCGCATTGTATGGGCTCTCGCTGGACATTATTTTATTGAGAAATTTATTTCACTTATATTTGTAATGAAAATAAAAGTTGTTGCTCATACTTTAAAATTAAAAATAATATTATTAACATAATATATCTAGCAAACAATATGAAATATTAAATGTTTTCTTAATTCAAATGTGGTAAGTTTGGTAAAATATGTATTGCAATACGTAAGATCAACATTGATTTCAGATAGGTTAACCAACATAATTCGAAAACTAAATAGTAACTAAACTAGTGCTAGTTTTGTCTTTAAACGTATTAATTAATACGAGTTTTAAATATCTTAAGTTTTAATTAGAACATTCAATATAATAATATATTCTTGACATTACATTTTTAATTTAACATAAATTATTATTTTAGAAAAGTACTAGGTAAAAATAGTAAAAAGAATCATTAAATTATTTAGTAATCTATTTAGCTATTTTTATTTTCATTGCTTTCTCATGGCAATACAAGTAAACAACTTCACTCAAGGATAATTCAAAACGAACGACAATGTTCAATAAATTTACTGGCTGAAAGTAGCTTTAAAGTTCTATTACATTATGAATTTGAAAATTAATATTAATTTTAACAATTTAAGTAACCGAATGAATTATAAATGAAAATGCCGATAAAATAGCCTATGCTTATTATTGCATTTTAAAAATTGATTATTAAATATATCAAGTGAAAGCTTGAAAATGACGAGCCTACAAAACTTTTGATCTCGATCTTGAGCTTAAAGGACAAGCTCAGCTCTGAGCTCAAAGTCCGAGTACTCACAGAGCCTTAATTAGGGATTATCCAACCTGAAGATGATTTATATCCGTCATCCTCTTCTCACATTGAAAAAAAGTCTCCCATTCCCGAGTTAGGAAAGATCTACTGTAATCTTGGAAATTTTGGATAAAGTCGAAAGATATTTATATTTATTTTACCCTTTTAGCAAAAAAATGTAACCGAAATATTGTACTTTTTTTGATAACAGCAAAACTTCAGTTTTAATAATTATATAATATTATATTTGGAAGAAGGTATAGGAAAAGTGAGTGATAAGTATGTTGCAAAGTGTGAGTGGATTTACAAACCAAAGTACATTAACTTGGTATGGCATTCATGCTTGTGACTCAAAAGCTAATATTCCGCTACACCATGTTAGTTTTCTCCCAATACAGTCCTAGCCAGTGACAGCAAATGATTGTGTAGTCATGTATGAAGAATAAATTCAGTTGGCTACAAATTAATTCCCAGTCCTTGTGCTGCTCCTGGTGTATTTCCATATGACTAAAATTCTACTTTCATGTTTTGGAAAATATATTAAAAAAAAGGTAAAGGTTAGAAATGTCTTACCTAATCAAAAACCATGTTTTTGGTCCAATAGTAGGGGTGTGTGAAGTCCACTTTTTCAATTTGAAACGTACTTGAATTGAATATATGAAATATTTTTTGTTAGTTGTTTTAGCTTGAGAAAAATATTATATTGGGATTATTTAAATTACTTTATGCACTAAAATTACTTGGAAAATGTTTAATTGCACACTTATTTTTATTATTTTTATTCAATCTGATAAATCAAGCTACTACCACAACATGAAACTCATTTAGTTCAGATTTTTTCCATATGAATATTTTTTTGTAATGTACAAACAGCACAGATTGACAGTGATTGAACATAAATTGAGTATTTTAGCTGGCATTATTTTTATTGACAAAGCTTTGAAGCTAGAGTTTTTTTCGAAGTCAAGTTGAAGCTGATGTTTGTTTTGAAGTAAAGTTGAAGTTTCGATGCTATGCACACCCCTATCCAATAGTAGTAGAGAGTATTCTCAAAGGTAGCCATTAAGTAAGGACAATAAAAGAAATGTTTATGCTAGCAAAAGTGGTAGAGAGGCATTTTTAGTACCATTAAGGATGATGCTGGATTAAATATCCAAGTTGGCGATGTGCTTAATTATACACAACACTTAACAACTGAAGAAGCACAACTCAAAATTCTAAGATCTGATTGCAACATCAGAAGAAACATTGAAATCGTTGGACACTTTCACACAGGAACAAGTTAAGAACTCTGAATAGTGCGAATATCTGTAGGGATTCTTGCATCTGATAAGTCTTTAGAATAAACCTCATAAGAGCGGACAGGGAGGGAAACTGAAATCATCATTTTACATGGGATACTTATGCTGTACATTGTGGACAAACCATTAGCCCCAACGGATTTTGGATGGATGATCAGTGCTGCTGACTCATCACTCATGTGAACTACCTGAAGATGTGATTCTTACTTGAACCAAACTAAATGACCTTGACATTTAAAATAGTATTTTTCATTTTTTTTTTGGGGGGGTGGGGGGGGGGTTATANTGTATGTTCTGAACTGACTGATTATGTTTGTACATGACCTATAAACTAACTTAAATTTAGTGCAAACACAAGATCCAGATCCCAACTGTAAATTCATCACTGAAAGGGGAAACCCCTAACATTTCACCAATGATACATTTTCAGGAATCAAATCCGGGTCCCTTAGCTGAGTAGACAGATACACTTCCGACTGAGATAAGCTGTTGAAATAAAATATTATACCTACCAGCACAGATGATACTTAAATTTATTTCCCTTACTTGGAAATAATATAAAAACAACACAGAAGATGAATGAGAGCTAAAATTCTGTAAACTACCCTTAACTTAAGGATTTGAAATGTGCCATTTTCAATCTCACTTGAAATAGTAGATTATAGTGGCGTATTCTCTGGGTATGCTAGTCATGGCCCACATACCCATGATTATATGGACTAGTTTCTAAATTCAATTTTGTCTGTGCAAACTGTGTAAATAGTAATGTTTAAATTGGAAATAAATATACATGTATAATGTACCTATGTATTATTAATTTTTCAACTAATATTTGTTCATAATTCAAGAATATTGTGTTTTAAATAATTATTCCTCCAAAAGGGTATTTTACCTACCCAGCTTATGAAGCCCAGGACCTGCTGTTTGAAAACAGCAGGCATAGAGAAGTTCTAGTGACCTTGGCCAATGCCTATAGGGTTGCAACACTCTCCCTTGCTTCTAGCCAATGAACGAGGGTGTTTACAACCCAGGGCCTGCTGAATATTTATCGCAAGCAAAACACTGTGCCAAATGTTGAACAAATATTCAAGAATTAAGATTGCAATGATTATTTACTAGGCTAGTATAGCTCAAGTAAAATAAAATAAAATAAAATAAAATAAAATAAATGAAAATAATATGTGTGAAATAATCATATAAACAACAAGCTTTAACAATGCAATAATTAAATACATATTTGATTATGTTTATGCATTCTAGGCACATGTATCATCATGTATTTGGCAAGCATATTTACCACCATTTTAGAGTATACATGGGTGAAGTAGGGATGGAGGGATATGAGGTGCTAATTTAACTGTAGTAGCTAGACAGTGTTTTTGTTTTTTAGTATGAAGTATTTATGGAGTTTTAACCTTGTTCTTTTGGTTCTTGCTTATAAGTTTATAATTTTTTGCAGCATACATTATCTGATTATTAGTAATTGTGAGTTTATATAATTATACATCAAGGAATCCCAAAAGATATGAGTGTAATTTCACAGTTTCAAAATTATTGACCAAAAAAAAAAGGTAAAATAAAATTTATTTTCAGATATAAAAGTATTTGCAATAAACCAATGATGTAGCGATGGAGAAATAGGCCTAATAGGAAAAAATCTCCACTTTGCTACTGTTATCATAGTTTACGGATCTAAATAGCTTCTGGAGCATAGTTAGGAAATAGATAGTAGTCTTAGGCTCATAATTATTATTGCAACGTGAGTTGGAAAATCCACCTTATTCCTCCCACCAAGTTCTGATGGACGCTTGATCCATGTAGTTCTTCATTTTACTCGTTTAATTTAGATATATTTATTTATTTTTACTTTGTGTATTGCTACCTGCGAGTCTGACACCTTAGTTCAGTCGGCAGTTTGCCTGCCCACTGAGCTAAGGGTTCCGGGTTTGATTTCTGGCATGGCCTAAAAGAATATTATTGGTCAAATTTGGATTTCCCCTCTCATGATGATGAATTAACAGCCTGGGGGCTGGGTGTTGTGTTTGTTCTAGATTTAAGTTAAGTTGTGTGCTGATATAATCACTTGACACAGAAAGGGCATTCAAAATACCTCACATAAATGAAAAATGAAAATGTGTGCTTTTAATTACACTCAACCAATTTAATAGTGTGTGTCACTCTTATACAGTCAGGAGTGTGCGCATAACTCTTAGCCTTGACATTTGTACTTAAATCTTAGATTATTTAGGTATTGCGATGAATTGCAGTGTTCTGTGTTTTGATGTTCCACTACAATTTGAGTGGATGATAATCACGATTTGGTGTGTTTAGAGCATAGTTCTGGTTTACTTTGATGAAGTCAGAAATTGGCTAGTAATTGGCTGTAAAGGTGGATATTGAAACAAAGATCTAAATAAGTCAAAAAAGAGAGACGAGGGAGGTGCGAAGTTTCCCAAGACATAATGCGAGTACGAAAAAAACATAAATGTTTGATATCCATTGCTCTAAACTAGAGGTACTTATGTTTAAATATTTCCAGGGGAAGCCTCTCTTGACCTTCATGGCAATGATGTTTAAGAGTCTTTGACCCTCGAATCCTCCCTGCAGCTTTTAGAGTACAGCATATCTATTAATTTTCTTAGAATATGCCACTGGTAGATTATACTCCCAATCTTGAACCTATTCATAAATTTCAAACCAGGACAGTGACTAAATATTGATTTAATTCACTTTCTTGGAACCAAATTTAAACATATTTTAAAATAATTATGAATGCATACTTATTTCCCACTTCAAATTAAATTCTACACCACCACACAGAATGAAATAATAAAAAAATTACAACTCACAATATTAGTCAACAATCATCATCATTCACTGTTTCCAGCCTGTGGCCGAGTCAGTTTAGTAAAATGCTTCCATCTTCCTCTAGCCTTCCACCAATCTTCCTCCTTTAATTTCTTCAATTCTCCTCCTCTCACTTGAACACTTTCTGTTAAATGCTCCTCCCATCGCTTTCTTGACATCCTCTATTTTAACTTCCTTATTATATGCACATATCATATCAGTCTTGCTTCCTCTAATATCTCATGTATTCCCTGTACCCCTACTCTTCCCCGGATAATTTCATTCCTAATCTTGTTTCTTGTGAGAGCTAACATGTTCCTCTCAAACTTCATTCCCATCGCCCCCACTTTCCTAGATTCTCTTACATGCATTGTCTATGTTTCTGGTGCATATGTAACAATATGTACAAAGTACGCCCTGTACAGCACTTCCTTACACTTAGAGGACACTTCTCTTCTCTATATCAGGTCTCTTACACATCTATATAACAACTCTTCTGGCTTTCCCTTCTCATTAAATTTTCTCTACTTTCACCTTTCTCCTCAATTACACTTCCAATTAGTCAACCATACCTAAATATATTCCACATGTCCAATATAAATAATAGGGTAATTCCATTATAATGTAAATAAATGTCCCTTTAAATAGACTGCCATGAATGTCCTCATAAAACAGTAGTTAATTAGAGTTGGGTTTAATCCACTATTTTACGAATCTGAATCTCCGATTTACATTTGAATCTTGAATCCTAATCTTGGAAAAATTATGAACATGGGCGAAAATATAAATAGTAGTTAACTGTTAACATTATTTCTTATAATCCATTCATTATAACAGTCATACGTTCAGTTAAGGGTTAAAATACTGGTCTGGGGCCTGGTTGTTAAGTCCATCTGATAATTATAATTGATTCTGTAACACCAATAAGCAGTATTACAGCTCTAAAATAACATTTCACTTGAAAAATTGAAAAAAAATCTATATTATTTTAAAGGCCTTGAGAGCCCATTCCTAGTAGGAACCAATCCAGGGAATTTAGCTAGGCTAACCATACAGAAAATCCAGTTGTTGCCATGTTACTAGAAACTAAGCGTGTGCAAAGCTTCGAAACTTCAACTTGGGCGTCGAAACTAACATCAAATTCGACCTCGCTTTGAAACAAATTCCAGCTTCAAAGCCTCGCCAATAAAAAATATTGACAGCTTAAATATTCAATTTATGTTAAATTACTGCCATTCTGAGCTGTTTTATAGATTAAAAATTAATAGTCATATGGAAAAAAACTGAAGTAATTTAATTGTAAGTTGTGATAATAGCTTTATTTGTCAGATTAACATGAACTATTACAAAAAATGGTGCAATAAAATATTTTTTCAAGCATAAAACAACTAAAAGAAAATATTCAAACTTTGATTTGGCTTCGAGAATATTTCATATATTCAATTCGAGTTTGCTTCAAATTTAAAAAGTGGACTTGGCACACCCCTAATAGAGACACCAAAATTTCACTAAATGTATATTTACAAATCCTTACTTAAAACACGAAAATGACTAACAAAATATTTTAGATTATTGTAGTAGCATGTTCACTTTATAATAGTTAACACATGATTATGTGAATCGGAATGAAAATTTATTTTTGTGAAATTTATATTTGACATTTGCACTTTTAGATGGGTATTGTGGTATTTTTGGTTGAGTTAAAAATGTAATTAACTATCAATAGTCCAATAACTAATAAGTTTCCTCATCTGGGAATTTTATTTCCCTAAACAAAAAACAAAAATGAGATAAAATATCTGTTTAAGCTGACTACTATGGTGTTTATATTGTAACCAAAGGCAAATAGATAGATAAATATGAAGAAACAAAATGTTTGAGCTAATAAAATGAGAGGTTTTTGCTGTCCTAACTTTAGTTTAAACAATACACTAATTTTAAAGAGAAAGTCTTCTTTTATATTCTTGTTCTCAAAATCCTTTAACTTCATCACCTTCTATTTACCACCGACATGAAACTATTTATCTATATATATACCTATATCAGTTTAGGTACTGTTGAGTATGCTGGAGCATTATCATTCTACTGTTAATATTATTCCCTGGGTCATTGTTCCTTTAGATTAAAAAGAACATGCCTATGTCATCTATTTTTAACTAAATATATTCTCTTCGTCTCATTTTTCTTTTTCTTAGTAAACATGTATGTTTATCTTAAATCTTTCATGATAATACACATTGTTTTCTCTTCTTCATAAGATTTTTCCTTACAATGGCTAGACAATTTTAGAAAGTTTTTGACATGAGAATTATTATGCCAGTGAATGCTATTTGCATTTCATTTGTTGTGCTGTCATCGAACATGGCTCTTGGGTGTGCTTTTGGAACTTTTCCAGAGCAGAGACACAAATAAATATGAACAATTTCTTAACTATTTTGAGGGATTGACTCATTAAATTGTCTTATTGTCTGCATTAGTTTTAGTGCATTACAAACTGTGGATATAGATCCTACTATTTTAAGAAACATTCAAGAAATAAAGTATTATTAATCATATTTTGTCCTAATTATTAGACTTTACCTCAACATAAATAAATACATTATTGTTTATTTATATGCATATTTATATTTCTTGTAATGCAACTAGATAAACAACAGAAACAAGTTAATCAAATCTATATTTTTACAGGATGTAAATATTGATGAAGATTTACTTAGTGATGACTAATTCGTGAAGAAGATAGCAAGTGATGAGGACAGCTTGACATCAAAAGCTATTGAATGAAAAGTTTATAAAAACATTATTCTCATTAAGTTAAATCGAATTTTAAAAATGCATCATGAAGATTATGGCGTGTTAATCAATGTATATATTATTTTCTAACTAAAAAAAAATTGTAATCTTCATTGTGCTTTTTTATATTTTTTCTTAGCTCAAAATATTAATGTTTGATATTGTAAACTTATTTGTATGTAAATGAAATTTTTGATTTTTAGTAAAAACTAATTGTATCAGTTGTATGAACATTCCTAAGAGCAGAAGTGGCAACCATTTAAATATGCCAAGCATAAAAAGTGATGATGCAGTTGAGAAATTAATCATATAGAGAGGGAATAAATAAAGCTCATAAAATGCTCATTTTTTATTTTGTTCTTATCCATGCAGTAGAATCTCGATTATCTATTATTATTATACCAATTGTATATTATCCAATATGGTTGTTTTTAATTATTTAATATGGTTTCAATTATAGGCCCGCCCTACACACTATGATATAACTGTCCGGCGATCTACAAGCCAGTAAAACTGAACATGTGTATATAAAATTAAACATGGAATGTAAACATAATTTTGCATTTGAATATACATTATGATATCAAATAAAAGTGGTGAAATTGCGAACATGTCATTGAATGGAATTGAATGGCAACATCTGCTTATAACAAAAATTAGTGAATCAATGTTATTCGGGTATACTTATTCAGTGTTTACTTTTGAGACAAAGTTGCATGGCTGGGTTTATCCAATTTTTTTCCCCTCTACCACCCCAGATAATTGAAAGTCTACTGGATATAATGAAAGCCATCTACAAATCAATAATCATAAATATTTTTTATGAAAAGTTGAAAAACGCCTTACAATATATGCATGTATACAGGTAAGTACATTAGCCCCATGGCTTCTTTGGTGCTGAGTGACAGCTCACAACTAACAGCTGACGGCTTTTAAAAATTACTAGACCAAATTATGTATCCCTACGCTGAACCATTAATTTATGTATATACCTAAATGTTGACTGTCAGAAGTCAGCTGTGAACTGTCAGTCAGCACCAAAGAAGCCATAGGGCTACTGTAGCTGTGAGCCTATTGTGTGTATACATTCAAATGCCAGAAACTATTGACATTTTTAGGCTAATACAATTTCTTCACCAAAATTCTAATCAATGAATTTGGATGCCAGCATTGTGATGCAGAATATGTTGACTGACACCAAATTAATACCACTATTTTTACACTAATCGGTTTAAACCTGACAAACCAAACCTCAGAATGCCAATGCTGGTAACTAGCTATATTCAGGCTTCCAACCAGTCCTATCCTTGTAGCAAGTCTACCACAGTAGATACCAGTGAAACAAAAATGTTGACATTTGCATTATTACCTAGATCTACTTCACAATATATTCAAACTATTTATTATTGCTGGTTTACTATCACTTTTAATTCAATAAAAATGTTCAATAACTCAATTCATAATCATTTTTTTAATTGACACTCCAGCTTATTCAGTAGTATATCTGTCTACAGATGAATGGGTCTAAGGTTTAATTTCTATCGAGATTTAAAAGTTTATGAATTATTCTACTCTGTGTGAATTCCATCATAACAAACCTTTCAATAATATGTTTGACCATAGCAGAAAAGTTCCCATTCATATTAAAATAAACTGTGACTCACAATCAAGGGTGCGTGAGGAATATCAAGCATCGAAAACAAACCACTACATTTGCTTTGATACATCAGTTGCCTATTGGATTGGACCTGCATCGGTGGCCACATGGTATAAGTCGTTACTCTTGCAATAAACTAGACTGCCATTGACAGGGATATTGTTTGAATCTTGGGCGGGTGTACGAGAGTGACACCTTAGACTATTCAGCCGCCGAATCAGACTATGCTGTATTTATCGAGGTTATATAAAGAGTACTGTTTCCTAACTAATCTAAGGACACAGGATAAGGAAAGGGGATTCCAAGGAAATGCACACACATTTACGTTCATTCTAGAATGCTGCACCAACTTTGCTGGTTTTAAGTTTGATAGTTTTTTGTTTTTATCTTTTCCACATCTAACAATCTATATGGTCTATCCACATATTTACACTAATGAATTAGGAAATGTTCCAGAATTTTCATGAAGAGATAGTGGAAAACATTTTAGGAAAAGCCCTTTCAATACGCCCAGGCGGATTCTAACTTTTACCTCCTTAACACCAGCAAAACGGAGTAGACTATATTGGCTCCTTTGTTTGCATTATATCCTATATGACCATTTTTCACCCTCCATATCTTGTTTTCATAGCTATTATAATTTGCCTATCATACCATAATACTCCAGAACTAAACTATGCATAAATATTAGCACCAACATTGAAATTATTTAATTTTTAAAATAAAATAGTATCAACTAGCAATGCCTTTTCAAATATATTATTGCCATGAACTGTACTGATACAAGAATCTTAACTCAACTTCACGAGAAGTGACAACCTGGAGCAGTCATTATTATCAACAGTTTCCAGCCTGTGGCTGAGTCAGTTTAGTAAAATGCCTCCATCTTCCTCTATACTTCCACCATTCTTCTCCTCTCACTTGAACACTTTATCTGCTCCTCCCATCTCTTTCTTAGCATCCTCTATTTTACTATCCTCATTACAGCCTTGCTTCCTCTACTATCTCATCTACTTTTCCCGGGTAACTTCATTCCTAATCTTGTTGCCCTTCGCAAACTTCATTCCCATGGCCTCCACCTGGACCAGTGACAATTAGAAAGAATCAACCCTTCCTCTCCTACCCTCACCTTCACTCCTCACCTAAGATTGATTTCTTCCCCCTTTGTTATTCTCAAATATTTATTAAAAAAACAGCGTATAACCCGAACGGGTAGTAAGACGTGATACTAAATATTATTATTAATAAAACAACTCCAAGTATCTTCTAGAAACTGGAGAGACACAATTTTCAAAAAATTACCAGAAAAGGAGCATGCAAAATACCTTTTAGATAAATTTAATTTTTAAAAACATGTTCAAGAAATCGTTACAATAAATGGTTTATAAAGGCATTTATTTTTCAAAAAAAATTAAAAAAGAGTCTCTGAATATTATAACATTTTTTTTTTAAATTTTGGTGTAAGACCACTTCAAATATTTGATAGAAGTACCTGATTTTCAAAAATACTTAACACGAAGAACATTCTACATTGCCTCTAAATGCATCTGAATTTTTAAAAATTGCTAGGATATGACAATTCCATGGAGATTTCTTAAGGAATATAATTTTCAAAAATAAATCTTAGGCAAGAACCATTCTACATAGCTTCAAGGGGGCATTCATTTTTAAAACATTTGCCGGCCCAAGGNGGGGGGGGGTGAGATACTCGTCAAAAATATGTTTATTTGAGAACCTACCTCCATCCTTCCTACACAAATAATGTTCCACCACCACTAACTTGAGCCATCCCTATACAAACAGGGATGGCTCGGTACTAAAACATTGACGTGCAAAACCAAAGGTTCAATGTTCATTTCCCTGTTTAGGGAACACTTAATTGAATAGGAACAATAGTTCTTGTATTTAATGATAAGCTCAGTGTGTGATGGCTTTGGGTTAGTTAGTAAGTATAAATCCGTTATAAGTCTATAATTATTTATTCAAATAAAAAACATCTTTCACACTTTTGGAGTTACATTTTAATTTCATACAAACTCTTGCATATAATGTTATCACAGACTCCTGGGACCATCAGGATAGTTAATGATTTATTAATGTATCCATTTCAAGTAAATAATTTGATAGTACTCGTATTTTAGCGAATCTTATGAAAAGACTAAATGGGGAATAAAATCTCCGTGTGGGCTAGTGGATTACCATAAAGGCCCCGTGTTTTAGAGGAATGGGAAGTCGCCAGTAAAAAGTTGGGCGCCAAGAAAGAGAGTGTTAATTTGTAAATCAGAGGAGCACTTCTAGTAAATAGTCCGACACTTGTCAGTGAGGAGCGCTGTTGTGACAGGTCCGTGGACTGTTTATAGCAACACAGCTGGTTGTTCACAAACAAGTCAGTCATGACTGGCACCGGCACCTCTCGCATTCTCTCTCTCTCTAAGGACAGAGAGCAACACATCTCATATACCTTTTTCTGGTGCATTTTCTCATGAATGAGATCAACTTAACTCATGTTCCTCTCTCTGGTGCACTTTCTCAGGACAGAGGGTAACACATCTCATGTTCCTCTCTGATCCTTTCTCTCACATTCGAAAGCCACACGTTTCATATTTCTTTCTCTCGTACTATTTTTTGTACACACTCAATTAATTCATTAGCTTATTGTTATAATTATTATGATTATTATTGTTGTTGTTTGTAAATCAGAATAATTTTGAAAGTATAGCACATTTCACTTCATATCTATTTTTAGTTTTAATAATACAGTAGCGGTCCGCCCCGGGTGGCACTTTTCAGGGGGCGGCACCTTTGGTCTACTGCGACGCAAAGAAAGGTTTTTATTCTGCCAGCCTACAAGACATCAGACGAAATTTTATTATTTACCACTAAAGGAAATAAAATGTAAAAACAAAACATCTAAGTTCCCCGAAATAATTTCAAGATTGTTGGGTATGATTATATTCCTAGCTAAACAGAATTTAGCCTTACGGGTACATTAAGAAGGAATTTATTATGAGACTTATGCTGAATATGAAACAACGAGAAATAGAAGACATTTTTTCAGAATTAGTTCATTGGTTGGTGAAATATGCTACATGAACATTTTCTAAGAATCAAGCTGTGGAAAAAGTTTGCTTGGTTATATATGTCACCTACTATTCAAAACGATTTTATAGAAATTTTGAGAGAGAATTCAAAAGCAAAGTTATCGATCTAGTAAAAGAATCAAAGTAATTTTATATGATATTTGACAGTACTCCTGATATTTCTCACAAGGCTCAAACGAGCCAAGTTTTGCGCTACATTATGCTCGATGGAAATAAAATGAAGGTAGTAGAATATTTATTTTATTTCATTTCAAAATTGTAGAGTACAAGTTTATGATCATGCTGCTTTGAGGGTTGGTCAACACACTGGTGTTCAGAGACGATCAAGGCACTTGATAGAAAAACAGAATTAGTCACAAGTAAAAACCACACGCTGAATTTGGCGGGTATTCATTCAGCTTCTGTTGCTGCGATGGGTCAAGGAAGAAAAACTTGAACAAACTCTCCACAGTTCCAAAGAAAGGTAACAGAAATCGCAGCAACAGAAGCTGAATGAATACCCGCCAAATTCAGCGTGTGATTTTTACTTGGGTGTGTGTGTGTATATATATATATATAACTTTTTCCTTCTAGGAATTAACAACACACAGACCTACCTCCAAACAAAATAATTGAGCTAATAATAATGTGATATAAAACATGAGGCTTTGAAAGGATTTTTAACTGAAAATAGGGACGAACTATCTAACAATTCATAAGCCTATGCCAAATAAATTTGGGATAGCCAAGGAGCGTCAACGTCGATCTAGAAAGAAAAACGGATGGTTGGTGAAGAATCACTAGATTATGAACTGGCCCACATAACTGAGTTGAGGAGAGAAATATTTTCTTTACTATACAGAGTTATCCACTAAATTACTCTCAGATTTCAGCAGCTTCATCTTCTTGCTGAGAAATATGCCTTTCTCACTCCGTCGAATATTTTGAATTATAAAGACGAGTATTAACTAAATAATGACTACCGGTACGATTACATGTATAAAGACTTCAGAGTTTTATTGTTGTTGCTGCTGCTACGCAAGACTAAACAGAGACGTGGAAGGAAGATATCCTTGAACATTTGAAATGTATTTTAAAAAAATACATTCTTGTTAGCTCAATTCTAAGTATTGTAATACTTCTACAAACTTTCCTAACAATGTATGTTAGTGTTGCTGCCTGTAAACGGAGTTTTTCTAGATTAAAATTGACCAAGAATTACTTACGATACACAATTAGTACCTTACCGTTAAGAAATCTGGCCGTACTTTCTATAAAACAGCAACTAATAGACGAAATAGACTTCAATCATATAATCGACAATTTTTCTAACAGAAAAGCAAGAAAAATAGCATTATAGAATGTTGTAACTAAATAATTCACTCAGAAATAAACAAGGTGTCATGTTTTTCCCTCTGTGCGTCTTTTTGACTTTTGTCGAAGGATGTTGTGTATTGAGAGGGGCGACAAATTCGGGGACCACCCCGGGCTGCAACAACTCTAGTTACGCCACTGTATGAGTAATATGTAATCTGCAGCTCTCACTTTTGATAGATATGATCAATAACAAACAACAAAAAAGTAAAATGTTAACAATGCTACCTGAAAAAATGTTTTTAAGGGTCCTTTCTATTAAAAATTGACTATACTTAATATCCAACACTATCGCGTGATAAGACGAATTCAGATTTAATTATTTTAATCATTGCACGGGGTCAATTCTAAGTCTCCTAGATATGAATTGGCAACCGAGCCGGGCCTTGCACTGTCATCTTGAAATGGGTTTGAACTATAATTTAAAAGCTGTGCACGAGCCAGAAGCAGTGACATTTCGTTTTTCCTTCGAAACCCACATAAAGAGTCGTGTGCATCGCAACTAAACTGTCATTTACTGCTGGTAAAGTCGGCTAGCAAGATTTACTTGCCAACGAGAGATTACAAAGAACAGCGGCATAAATTAAGTCTCATTTTAAAATGTCATAATACATATTAATTCATTGTTAGGACTTCTGATTACTTTGAGCTCAATAATCAGGTATCCTGGGGCTCTCGACGATCTGGGGACGGCGAGACACCCAGTGGGGCAGGGTACCGGGGGCGTAATATACCTGGGGAGGACCCACTAGTAGGATTAGAAATTAGTATTAGGAATAAAAGTACATTTGATTATGTGCTATATTCCAACTTGTATTATAGTAAATAAACACAGCTAAATGATGTTAACAAATTTAAATTGTAGAATTAGGCCCCGTGATACTTTCTAGGTATCGGGATAAATAGTTTAGGAAAAAATAATTTAAAAAAAATAATATCCTGTACTCAATTCTAAGTGAAACTTCGTGGGAAATCGAGGTTTTTTTTAGCACCCGTTCGAGCTAAACGCATATACACAAATTACGTTAATGTGTTAGAGATTCGTAAGATTGAATTTAGAGAAAGTGTACCTGCATTTGCGTGGAGGAAGAGTGTAAAACTATTAAGGAAAACCATCATCAGTACACATGACCGGGGTTCAATCATCGGTGGTCCAGTCTATTGCAAGAGTGATGCCTTATACTATGCAGCCACAAAACGGGTGAAACGCGAGTTGCATTCCTAATTTGTTAACAGTGAAATTGGGATAATTTTGATAGTTGTTTTTATTTCAAAACTCCTATTTTTTTCTATTTTTTAAATTATGTTTTACTTGTCTCAATTTTTTTGTTTTCTAAATAAAAATACAGAAAACTTGCACTACGATGTGACGTCAGATTCGGTCTGTATAACTTACCTAAGTTATGTGGGATTATACGGGGTCTTAAGGTCCCTATATTTGAAGTTTTTATACCAAAATAAATAAATATTGTAACAGTAGAAATATATAATTAAATTTTATGTACACTGGTTACTAAATAATGATGAGTTACATACCCTGTAATCATCACAAGACATTGTTAGGATAAACAAGTCTCGTAGATTACGGCGGGTAGGACATGCAGCGCGAATGGGAGAACCTAGAACCATGTTCAGGGTAATTGACTGGTAAACCCAATGGGAAGAGACCATTGGGAATATCTAAAGTCTGTTCGTCGTAGGAATTGTTTTCTTAATTCCTACCATGAATGGAGTTTAGACGCAGATGTGAGGATAACATAAGAATGGACTTGAAAAGATAGGATGTAATGAGGTAGACTGGATAGAACCAACTAAAGATAGGGATAGGTGGCGTATTTTTGAGTTAATAATTCCATACTTAATCTCTACACTTCTTAAATATTTATCGTGAGCATATTAAGCCATAATTTGACTATAAAAGGCCCTGATATCCTGATAAGATTAGACATACGCCATAATGTCAGATGTTAAAAAATTGTTAAGATTGCTGTGTGAAGAAAATTTAGCTAAATATATCTAATGAAGCCATATTTTATTTATTTTGACCAAAAAAAATGTATTTAGGGATCAATTCTGAAAAAGTAAAGACTTTTATACGTGTTCCTTCCCAAACTAAGTTATTTGTTAAATAATACGGAATATAAAACAAATAGCTTTTTCATTTTAATGGGAGCGGACGCTCTGAATGATAAAAAGAAAGCCGATATAAAGGGATCTTAGCTCCTTCCTGCCCTTTCACCATACTATGTAAGAAAATTACATTTCACTCCTTAGAAACCATTTGTTCTCTTTTGATTAGCAAATGTTTTGTTCTAAAATACATATTTTTTGGAACATTGAACATTAATTAACATTTTAATTGTTGTATAAAACACTTATATTTAATGGAGTTTAACTTATTGTTTATTTGTAAACTTTCAATAAACTTAAATCAAAACATGTTTAAAAAAATATTTAATAAGGAAGGTTTGTAAAAAGAAGAGTTCAAATGATTTTCCAACAAAAAATAAATAAAATGCTAACAATATTTCAAACCTTGCATGACCACCTCCACAGTGCCCAATATCTTTGTATCTTTAACCTGAGTGCTTTCTTTACTAAATTATCTTTATTTGTACGTTTTATTGCGATTAGGGGGTATAATAGTGGCAAAACTTGTTTTCACTTCTTCTGCTGTTCATTGGTTAATTATAGACAAGTACTTGTTATGAGCAGTGCTGGATTTAAGGAGTGTGAGAGGGGTGGTAATCGCCCCGTGGCCCCCGCAGACAGGGGCCCCTCACAAACGCTCATAATAAAGAAAAGATTAACTATAACTTTATATTGTAGATGCCTTCTTGTTTTGTGCCTGCAATAATGTTATTCGTGAAGGAAATAATTAGTTAAAAACAAATTGATGGGTGTGCAATTTAAATTAAAAATAAAAATCCTGCTGACATATAAGAGATTTACTAGGAAAGTCCCCTTTGATCATCTAAAAGTTCTAACGCTAATTCTCAACCCTACTTCCTACTGTCTTACTTTGTTATTATTTGTGTAGAATCGAACAGTTGATAAATGTCTACCTTCCCTCATACGAGCTATGATGTTACTTACATGGGTTTATGAGGGGAAGGGGGCTCCACACTGCATGCCGCTTCGAGGCCCCCCACATACGTAAATGCAGAACTAGATATGAGCCAATAGTGGTCACATTGTTAAGAAATGTATGTGTAAAAACTCGTATGAACAGAGTCAGTAATGAATGGGTGCTGAAGGAGTGCAGTTTGAAAGGGAATCCAATAGGTTAATGTTAAAGAAGCGTCTTACGTTGGTTTGGGCATGTTGAGAGGATGAGTGTGGATCGAGTGGCGAAGCAAATATATGAAGTTAGAGCGTGTGGATCAAAAGGAAGTGGAAGACCATGTAAGATGTGGCTAAATATTGTAGACGAATGTGCGGGGGAAAAAAAGAAACATTAATTATTAAGAGTTATAAGAATAAAAGATCATGTATGACTCGGTGTATAGATGTTGAGTATGCAAGGATAGGGAAGTGTGGAGAAGGTTAGTGATGATGGATTGAGTACGGAGTTGTTGTTTTTTGAGCTATATTCACAGTTTCTTGCCCACTCAGTAAGGGAACGGCGTGATTAGGTTTTTTATGTATACTATATTTTTCAGGCTTATTTATAAACCTTGAAAACCCACATTTTGATACCTTATCGAACAACGATGAAAACTTCTACATAAAAATTATTATGTTTAGTCTGCTAGTTTTTTTTATCTGGTCATGTCAAAAAACGTGGATTAAAAAAATCAAGTTTTATATATATTTCTCTCTCATTTGGAATGCTGAGAAACGCTTTAATTATTTGTAGTAAATCATTCTGTCGTCAAAGACTTTAAGCTATCGTGTTGAACAAGCTATTTCCAGAGTTGCGGGGTAAAACGACTGCCCCATTAGATGGATTATTTTTAATTTCGCCCTCGTGTTGAGAAGTGAGGTAGTTGGAAATCAGGAGAGCAAGGGGGGGGGGGTGGGGGGTGGAATGGAGAACGTGCTAACTTGACGAGGGGAATGGAAAGAGAGCGTGACAAAGCGAGAGATCAGATGAAGAAGCAAGAAGTTAGTTACTGATTCTTTACTTCTCGATACTATGGGGATACTATTCACTGCCGCTGTTGGTAAGTTGTTTTGGGGCAAAACATCAGAGGTTTTTAAGAGCGTGCATCACATCAACTCTGTGGTACAGTTGGCTTGAAATCGTTAATTTACACTAACACTATTGTACGTTGATCATTTCTGATTAAACATTAATGGAGATAAAAAGTTGATAGACGTTCCTAATATAGAATATTATTATTATTATTATTATTATTATTATTATTATTATTATTATTAGCACCGCGTATTACTACCCGTTCTGGTTATAAGCACTTACGCTCATGTGTAATGGTAGGGTGATTGTGAGATGAAATGGAGGACCTACAGTTTACAGTGGGATCCGAACCACGGTGAAGGCCTGGCATTCCACACATTCACAAGTTGTGATTAATACACGTGTTTCAAAGGTGAGGGAAGGGTTTGGCAATCAGATAAATTTGTGCCGGGACCGAGGATTGAGCCCCGGACACCAGCACAGAAGTCTGACACCTTACCCCTAGACCGCCAGGTCACCATTCAGAACATGTTGAAATATTAAATCATATTTTGATAAAAACTACAAAAAAGACGGTTTTTGACCATTTTTGAATGGCTTAAAAGCTAAGGACTGTACACAAATCTTTATTCTGTATTAATAGGGACATACTTTAGTTATTAACAAGAAACTTTGTCACTTTGTCCCCCATCGCCACCGCGGAAAGTTTCGAGCAATCATCGAATTCGAATACGAATGCACTGCACACATTTCTGGCATATCTTGGTATTTTCTTCTGAGTTGCTATGATGGCTATACCGCTATAGTAATTTTAAAATACATTACTTTATCATTTTTTCTGTTGTTAGTTCATAGTTCTTAAGGTGAAGTGGAAGTAAACACGAGTTAAGTCCCTTATTTATAGAGGGGTTTTCCTTAAAAAAAACTTTCTTAATTGTGTGTGTATATATATATATATATATATGTATATAGCTTCAATAGACAGGCCCTACATTTAGTTTAATTTCCTACACATAAGCTTAATAGTCCATTAATATTTTTCATGCCCATCACTTAATTTGAACAGGATTTTTTCTCTTCGTTTTAAAAGCTTGACTTCAAATGGTACGATGATTATGATGGATGATCAATAAATATTTAGATTACGATATGTAATAAGAAAATTTAACTAAAGGTATATATTAAAGCATTATTTGATATATTTTAAAGTAAAAGTTTGTCGTAATATAATTTTTGAAAATATAATAATATACCGTCGCAGTTCCTTCATTTTCAACAAGGGAATCGTAGGCCTAGCAAATACATTCTGTACAAGCTAGCTCGCCACATTTTGCAAATAAGCTACCATTTATTCAGTCTATTTTGAACTGTTTGAACTCATTTTTGTCCGAAATACTGTTTTAATGCTATCAATTAATTATTACACCTGTAACAACAATAATTAATTTAATATGGCCAGTCCAGTGGCGTAGCTAGAGTTGGTGCCGCCCGGGACGGTCCTCGAATAGCCGCTCCTCTCAATACCCAACATACTTCGAAGAAAGTCAAAACGATGTATAGGGGAGGGGGAGGGGGGATAAAACGCCTTGTTTATTTCTAAAGTTAACAATTTAATTACAACATACTATAATGCCAATTTTCTTCCTTTTCTGTTAGAAAAATTGTCGATGATATGATTGAAGTCTGTTTCGTCTGTTTCACCTCTGACCAAGACATCTTGTGAATGTGAGAAATGCCAGGCCTCCACCGTGGTTCGGATTCCACGTGAAACGGTAGGTCCTCCATTTCATCCCACAATCACCCTACCATTACACATTAGCGTAAGTGCGTATAACCCGAATGGGTAGTAAGACGCGGTGCTAATAATAATAATAATAATAATAATAATATTTCGTCTGTTAGTTGCTGTTCTATAGAAAGTACGGCCAGATTTATTAACGGTAAGGTACTCATTGTGTATCTTAAGTAATTCTTGAACAATTTTAATCTAGAAAAACTCCGTTCACAGGCAGCAACACTAACATACATTGTTAGGAAAGTTTGTAGAAGAATTACAATATTTAGAATTGAGCTACCAAGAATGTTTTTTTTTTTAATAAATTTCAAAATTTCAAGGATATCTTCCTTCCACGTTTCTGTTTAGTCTTGCGTGACAGCAGCAACAACAATAAAACTCTGAAGTCTTAATAAATGTAATCGTACCGGTAGTCATTATTTAGTTAATACTAGTTTTTATCATTCAAAATATTCGACGAAGTGAGAAAGGCATATTTCTCAGCAAGAAGATGAAGCTGTTGAAATCTGAGAGTAATTTAGTGGATCACTCTGTATAGTGAAGAAAACATTTCTCTCATCAACTCAGTTTCGTATGACAATTCAGAATCTTGTGATTCTTCACCAGGCATCATTTTTTTCTTTCTACATCTACGTTGACTCTCCTTGGCTATCCCAAGATCATCACAAATTTATTTGGCATAGGCTTATGAATTGTTAGCTAGTTCGTCCCTATTTTCAGTTAAAAATTCTTTCAAAGCCTCATGTTTTATATCACATTGTTGTTCGCTCAATCATTTTGTTTGGAGGTAGGTCTGTGTGTTGTTAATTCCTAGAAGGATGGATTCCCACAGGTCAAGAATTCAAAGAAAGGGAAATGATTGTAACGCATCAAGCAGCATGTCGGCATCTGACCCGGTAATTTCTTTATCACAGGTTAACTGTTCTAAATCACTTAAGATTTTTTTAATAGTTTTATATATATATATATATTACAATACTAACAGCTTCCCTCGTTGCACTCAACACTCAATCGAGTTTCCAATACGTGCTTGACACTTTGACCAGTGATTGAACTTCAGAATATCCCAGCGATGGTTCAAGGAATAAAAATGTGAACAAACTCTCTGCAGTTCCAAAAAAAAAGTAACAGAAATCGCAGCAACAGAAGCTGAATGAATACCCGCCAAATTCAGCGTGTGATTTTTACTTGTGACTAATTCTGTTTTTTTATCAAGTGCCTTGATCGTCTCTGAACACCAGTTTGTTGACCAACCCTCAAAGCAGCATGATCATAAACTTGTCCTCTACAATTTTGAAATGAAATAAAAATAAATATGCTACTACCTTCATTTTATTTCCATCGAGCATAACGTAGCGCAAAACTTGGCTCGTTTGATCCTTATGAGAAATATTAGGAGTACTGTCAAATACCATAGAAAACTACTTGGATTCTTTTACTAGCTCGATAACTTTGCTTTTGACTTTTCTCTCAAAATTTCTATAAAATCGTTTTAAATAGTAGGTGACATATAGAATTTATCAAACTTTTTCCCCAGCTTGATTCTAAGAAAATGTTCAAGTACTACTGAATCGTATTTCACCAACAAATGAAATAGTTCTAAAAATGTCTTCCATTTCTCGTTGTTTCAGATTCAGCATTAGTCTTATAATAAATTCCTTTTCGACGATACCGTAAGGCTAAGTTCTTTTTAGCTAGGAATCTAATCATACCCAACAATCTTGAAATATTTCCTTCCACTTCTTCACTTCATTTAAAAATTTTATTTTTATTTTTTATAAATCGTTGGTCCATGGCGGATTCTAATTTCCAACTCCCTCCATTGTGTTAAAGCCCGAACATGGTCTTCACTGAATTCATGCTTGATATTTTAGGTTTAAGTTTCCACCACATGTGGAGATCTTATATATGTATGTATGTATTTAAGAAATAAAAGTTGAGTTTTATTGTTTTATTTATAAGAATTTGAATTATAGGGTATTTTAAGAATTTTGTTATGTATTTACATTTTATTTCTTTAAGTAGTCCGCTCGGGGCGGACCACCCCCACCGCCACCCAAAGCTACGCTACTGGGCCAGCCATATTGAATAATATTGGACCGCTACACTTTATAAATAAAAATTTAACTATTCCATTTGGTTGTGTTTGTACTCACATGTGCCCAAAATTCAGTTTTCGTTCTTTAAAACTACACCTGTAAACATGATTTTAGTGTGGAGGGCCAGATTGATGTTAATATTGAACCGCTACAGAGTTTTAGTCAAAATATGACAATCCTATTTGCTGTGTTTCATTTGTGCTCATTTATGTCCAATATTCAGTTTTTTCTTTAAAATTACACTTGTAACAACTATTTTAGTTTGGAGGGCTAAATTGATATTAAAATTGGACCACTATATTTTCAAAATCAAAAGCTTATAATGTAATTTGGTCTTACTCTATTTGTACTCCTTTGTGACCAAAATTAAAATTGTGTGGTCTCAAATTATATCTGTAGCAACAACTTTACGCCCGCCGTCCAATGAATGCAGTGGGGTGGAGCAAAACTCGACGGGATGTCGGGATAAAGATTAGGGACGCGGCAGTAGGCCTAAAGTAATTTGGTCTAAAAAATAACTTCACCAAAAGTTAGTTCAGCGGGTGAACTAAAAAAGACGACTCTTAGTTTCTTTTTTTCTATTGTATCCTGACTCCTGAGGTCTAGTTTAGTGTATCAAAACACGCGATAAATCTTAAATGCGTCAACAAAACAATTTAATTAAATAAAACCTTGTATATTAAAAACAGGACGATTTTCAAAATCCGGGACGTTTACAAATGCGGGATTGTGTGCTAAAATTCGGGACTGTCCGAGAAAATCCAGGAAGAATGGTAACTCTAGCCTAGACGCCAGCTATCTTTAATATTTAAAAATCTAGCCAAAAAAAATAAAATTCCACCTTTGAAGTGCACATGGGCTACTAGTTTTCAAATTTTAGCCCTCTGCGTGTGGTAGATAAGCTACTGAGCAATGCTCATGACAGACACACAAACTCTTCATTTTATTAATATAAATATTCTGGTCATCTATCAGACATAACGAATGTAGGTCAATAAAGAGTCACCAAAAGGGACCGTTGACTTGAAAATAAAGAGCTCAATCTACTAAAGTGGATTGAGCGCGAATGTCAGTTGACACCTAAATGATGTGGCGGCAAATTTGAGATCATTCATTCCTCGTTCCACGCTCCAGAGCTGGCGGTCGTCCATAACTGGAACAGATGCGGGCTGCGTGCCAAAGTTGCTCCTGTCTTGTATACACCTCGGTACCAGCAGCAAGATCCCCTTGTCAGCCGATAGTAAATAACCTTATCTCCATGAATTCAACGTACGTATTTTATCTTATTTGTATTTTAAGCTTAGGAAGGAGGATTTAAATACTGAATGACTTGAAGGGAAGAAGAAAATTCCGGAAGCTGAAAGAGGAGGCAGAGGACAGGGCGTTATTGGAGGTCTATGTTTCCCTGACAAAAGGAATGAACCTGTCGTAAGATAGAACATATAATAATATTAATAATGATTAGTAGTACACTTTTGCTACTTCTGGCGCGAACAATAGATTAATTAACGCGAACAAAGGGCCCTTAATTGGCTAGGGGGGTGGGGGAGTATGTTGG
>CABFVX010004437.1:29112-65595 GCA_902151425.1 Timema shepardi | reverse complement strand
ATCATGTGGGGAAACAATCTCATAGCAGTAACATTGTTGAGGAAATATTGCTTTCATCATGTGATGAAACAATCTCAACGCAGTAACATTGTTGAGGAAATATTTCTATCATCATGTGGGGAAACAATCTCACAACACTAACATTGTTGAGGAAATATTGCTATAATCATGTGAGGAAACAATATCAACGCAGTAACATTGTTGAAGAAATATTGCTATCATCATGTGGGGAAAAAATCTCACAACACTAACATTGTTGAGGAAATATTTCTACCATCATGTGGGGAAACAATATCACAACACTAACATTGTGAGGAAATATTGCTATCATCATGTGGGGAAAAAATCTCACAACACTAACATTGTTGCGGAAATATTTCTACCATCATGTGGGGAAACAATATCACAACACTAACATTGTGAGGAAATATTGCTATCAACATGTGAGGAAATAATCTCTCAGCACTAACATTGTGAGGAAATATTGCTATCAACATGTGAGGAAACAATATCAACGCAGTAATATTGTGAGGAAATATTTCTATCATCATGTGGGGAAACAATCTCACAACACTAACATTGTGAGGAAATATTGCTTTCATCCTGTAGTGAAACAATCCCACAGCAGTAACATTGTTGAGGAAATATTGCTTTCATCATGTGATGAAACAATCTCACAACACTAACATTGTTGATTAAATATTGCTTTCTTCATGTGATGAAACAATCTCACAACACTAACATTGTGAGGAAATATTGCTTTCATCCTGTAGTGAAACAATCCCACAGCAGTAACATTGTTGAGGAAATATTGCTTTCATCATGTGATGAAACAATCTCACAACACTAACATTGTTGATTAAATATTGCTTTCTTCATGTGATGAAACAATCTCACAACACTAACATTGTTGATTAAATATTGCTATCATGTGGGGAAACAATATACACAAGATACAACACTGTCTCATACCGCGGGAAAGGTGGTTCTTTACGAAGTAAAATTAAAATATAACACCAATAAAGGATATAGATTAGTATTTAATAACCATTATTACCTTCTCCCAAAATCCCTAGCAATGGCGTACCTTCCTAAATATAAAGATAAAATTGTGTTGATGAAAAAAGTATTAAAAGAAAACCTAATAAACTATAGGTTACTAATTTTAAATCCACAAAGAGAGAAATAAATATAGACGTTTGAATTAAATAGTGTTATTGGTTTAATAAAATCTATGACAAATCCAAATGATTTCTTTATCAAGATTAGTTATAAACAATCTTTTTTACTGTTGGATTCTTCAAAGTTTTATAGACTGTATATGGTACAATGAATTAAATATAATAATACCTTGAAATTTTTGCAAATGTTCATTCTTTGAAAATAAAATAAAAAATGTTGATTGATGATCATCTATTATTGCGTGAAAGATAGTTCAAACTTCACTAATATAAATTCTTCAGGATCACGGAGAAAATAAGGTTCAGGTAAGAAAAAAACAAATTCAGGCCTTTCTTAGTAAACTTTCCGTACATATGTGTCACATGGGGACTTGGCCACCTTCTAAATCACTTTTAAATAATAGAGACTCAAGTTGTACGGTATTATAATATGATTTCTACAACTGATTGGACTAGGATTACATCCTAGACATTATTAGCAACAATACATAAAATTCTACACCATATTAATACAAATAATTATACATCTAAAAGATTTAGAATGAATAAATTATTACAATAAAAAATATATTGATAAATACAAAATCAAGCACATCACATTAAAATTCACTACTAGTAATCACCTGTTCATAAATAAACTACTTACACAGCTTAGTTCAGCAACAAGTTTCCATTATATAGATGGCGTTGATAAAACATATATATTTACTAAAAAAATATTAAATACCATGATCCACTTGTTCTGGAGATGACCACTCTAAAAAAATTATTTACCTATATAAAGTCTTCAAAGATTATGGAATCCATTAGGCCAAGTATAAATAAATATAATGAATTAGAGAAAACACTATAGTTCGGTCGGATACTATATTTCTCGAATCTGGATCTTGAATTCAAATCAGAATCCCAAATTTTCTTTCAAATCTTGAATTCCAATTTGACTCTTTGAATCTTCAAAAGTACAGTTTTTGTTTGTCAAAAAATTGAAAAGTATGTTTTAAAAAAGCAAACACATTTACATAAGTAAAATAATAACTTGTTAACCAAATTTATTACGTTTGATTACCAGAACTTTATTCCACCTATAGGGGAAACTTCATACTTACAATAGTGTTCATGTCATATTCACTTAGCCGATTAGGAAATAATTTTAACAATGTGTAATTAATACCCCACCTACAAGCGAAATTAACTGGACTAAAATGACACAATAAGTTATGGTCCGTCTAAATTCAGAATAAATAGATATTTGTTATTTAGCTATTTACTTATTTTAATTCTGTGGCCAATCATGGTTCATCCAAAGTTAAAAAAACAGACCTGTTAATTGTGTCTGAGTAGCCTAGTGGCGGGTCATATACTAATTGTATAAATTGAAAATATTTGGTATAGAGCACTATCATTGCAAATAAAAGTTTTTTTAGAACGTTTGTTAGCACTGAACATTCCTATTATGTTTAATTGTATTTTCTATTATGTTTAAAGAACAAATTATTTTCTGTAAATGAATTTATAAAAATAATTGTGATTTTGGTTATTTGATTTTATACATAGATGAAGCTAGATTGTAATTTATATTTTCTAACTCCACGAACCTATGTAATTCCTGAAAAATTGCATTTTTAGTTCAATCTCAATATTTGGATTAGAATTTTCTTTTTGTGATATTCTAGAATTTCAAATTTCTCGAATACCATATAACATAGATTTCAGAATCGTACTTTTCTACCCATATGAGCTAGGTAACCTCCATATCAGATACTTTCGATTAACTTTTCAATCGAGGGTACTTAATTTTGCTAAATATTTAACAATTATATGAATTTTCGCACTGAACTGTCTGAGTGTCTGCATGGCGTTCGTGGAGCAGGTAACAATAAGACACCTCAAACTGACGCGTGCACCAAAAGGACGTCAATAAACATAAAACAAAATTTGAGGGAACTTTTTAGGTTTAAAGGCAGCTGATTTTATAGTAATTTCTATTGAAGGCATTCAGTAACTGAACCAATCTTGCGATCAAGAACTGAGCTACAAAATCTTTTGCAGGTTGATGAGATTTCACTGTTAATAAACTAAATTATTATCATTTAAATTATTATCATAAGTTATCACTTTTTGACAGATTAAATTAATACTAATATTAATACTAATAAATTTATAGAGACTACACTAATATTAATACTATAGTATAGTATAGTACTTTAAATGAGTAGTTAGGGAAATATTTAGGGTATGTAACTTAGCACTCACGGTGAACCCAACACACTAGACACTGTGACTACACCCCATTTACGGTAGAAATGTAGATAAGTTTCGGGTTGTAAAAGTTACCAGATACGCTCTCATGTGTTCATTCGCAGAGCCATTTGACCTGTGATTTGTTGTCACTTATGTCAGTCAAAAATATCACGACAAACTATTTGTGTTTAATTAGGTTTTCCTTTTTACAATTTAACACCTTCTGTTAGCTGTTATCTACGACCACTCCTATGGTGAATGGACTCTACCTGTTCGCGTAGATAGAGATCCAATAAACATTGAAAGTGATAACTTGGTATTAACGTTTGTTTTTTATAAAGCTTAGTTTTTATTACTACACTTATTGTCAGCCTTACAACTACGTGATTGCTGGATCATAAGGTTTCCAAATGAATGACAGTGAAAATATTAAATATTGTACCTTATATATATCTACATAGGGAAGGAGGCGGATGTGCATTGGCTTTTTTTTTACTTTCATCCGCCTAACTATATAAAAACTTAATGTTGTTTCTCAGTTAGTTAGTTAATTAGTTAGTTTGTTTGTTGCTTAATTACGCTCAAACTACAGTACAGATATGGTTTCTGAAATTCTGCATTTAATATACGTAGTTTGTGCCTCAGGTTAACATATAGGCTAATTACAAATAGTGTCCTCCATTTTATTTCAAGATAGCGGCTAAAAAACACTAATTTTTGGAACTTTTTTTCAGCATATGCTTATTGTATTTCATTAGTCCAATTTTTAATATTTCCTAAATATAAATATAGTATACATCACGGCCATCTTGAAATAAATGGTGGCCTTACAAAAACTAAAACTTTGCCTTTCAAGACCACAAAATTCATAAACTATGATAATCTTGATAATGGAAACCAATAATTATATAAATAATGTAAAGTGTGTATTTGTTTGTTTGTATATATGTGTGTAGGTGCTATATAACTCAACAACCAAGATAACTAGAAAGCTTAAATCATACCAATATAATAAAATGTTTCCTGTCTATAGCTCAATCCAGGCCAAAGCACTGTATACTTATAGTAAACATGGGAAATTAAAAAAAGTTCCATCAATGTAGTAGGATTCCTCCAAATACCCCAAAGAATCTTAAATATTTGAAATTTTAAAGTTGGGGATTTCGAAATTTCCAAAATTTATGAAAAAACTACTTACTATGGTATGAATTATAAATTTGTCAGGAAGATATAAGTGGACCCTCCTTTACTAACCAATTATGCAGACGGCCCAAATAGAAACAGAGAATAAAACAATCGGAGCGAGTCGTCTGAGTGAAATCAGATACAATAGTCTGAGAACAGACAACGCTTGCAACCCACCTGGTTGCGGAAACAGTCACCAGACGGTCGTCTTCGTCCCCTCGTCTTAGAAAACTCATGACGTACTCAAAAACTAGTAAATAAATAACCTATAGGTGCTCTTAAAATGTGGAACCAATTTACCACAACTTAAAGGAAAAATAATATATCGATTTTAAATGTTTATTTATAATAATAATATATCAAAATATATTAAACCCATGCATGATGGTACAGATAAAAATATGATAAACATATTTTAAGCATATATTAAAGATTGTATATATATTAAAGATTGAATATATATATATTAAAGATTGAATATCTATATATTAAAGATTGAATATATGTATAAATGTATATAAATGTTAATATGAAAGGTTATTTCCAATTTTGGTCTTCATTGACATCAGTAAATTTACTTTAAAATAATATAAATTGAACAAGTCCGGGGTTCACTTATAACCTACTCATATATATATATAGTCCAAAAAATTACTAAATTTATCACTTCAAAGGGCAAAATCCTATTTACAAAACTATTAGAATGAACCACTAGACTAAATTGAACCATGATAGTAATTGGTATTTAAATGCATTACAAATAGATAGGAATACTAACAAATCTAGATTAAATAGGCGTAATTTTCTATCAATTTTAAAGAGAGCTAGAATTATTGCCTTGCTTTTCCCTAAACATTTAATTATTTTTCGTATCAAAACTGTTACTTGGCCATTTACATGACTAAACAAAGGCAAAGATATTAAGACATTTATCTCCAGTCATAACCAAAACCATCTTAATTATTTAATACTTCATAAAGACTAAACATCCTCGACGAATAAATAATAAAGAACATCAAAATTACGAATCATAATATCTCATTAATAATTTAAGATCCGCCATAATAGTCCAATATTAATAGAGATTTACAATAAGTTGAATTAAATATTATTAATGAAACAAATAGCCGAAGCTATTGTTGATGCATTTTAGAGAGGATACTATCTCATAGATATCATATTCTGAAAATTGGAAAATGACACCTGGACACGGGAATCGAACCCGGGACCTTCGGCTTAGTACGCCACTGCTCTTACCACTTAACTATCCAGGATTCGTCCCGTGCCCATGGTCATTCTTCACTCATAGTTTAAGGCAGAGTCTGAGATGGACGGTGCAATGGGGTAAGTATGTCATACTACGTCGTCTTCATTCTTATCGTTTTGTAGCTAATGCTACATAAGAGTCACCCCAAAGAGTGTGTTTGTCTGTTATATATTTTATGTGCCTTTCCTATCTTCCGCATAGAGAGGTGTGAAATTTTATAAAATAATAGCACCTGTCCATGAGTATATACATCTCAAGGCCGTATATATTTTGAATATTAATAATAATAATATTTAGCACCGCGTCTTACTACCCGTTCGGTTTTGTATATTAGTAATATAAGTTATATTAATAGTCTATAAATTATATAAATTAATATAAATAAAATTAACACTAACAACAGTCATATCAATAATGTTAAAATTAATAACATTGATTTTCTAAATATTTAATCTACACACCTCATTATACTATGTCTCATTATACTAAATTTCAGCTCCATAATTATTATGTTTACTTTAAACAAGGTACCGTACACAAAAGTATAAAATAGTAAGTCGGAACCCTTGCACAGTAGTAGACCGTGGGCTATAATGATTTGTAATCATACAATCATTATGTATAGCTAATTATACACATTTTAAGATTGTACAATAAACATTTTAGGGTCTAATGACCTTAACAAAGAAAAATCATGTGGCATTCCAATGTTAAGCTCAGTTCCCAATGTTGGCTTTCTAAGGATACGTTTAACTAGGAATTGCTAAATCTTCAACATTAAATATATATTGATTGGACGTTGAATAACACTTTTCACACACGCTTTTCTATTAGTACGTTTGCAAAGTATCAGTTTTTTAAATTTGTTTATTTTAAAGTTATTTACAATAGTAATCGCGCAGTATAAAGCGTCAGGCTCACGCTATTTAAAAAAAACGTGTATTTTTTACAGTAATATAATTAGATGATCTGTCTAACGACTGGTCCATTCATTTTGTCAGTAATCAAAGACAGCCATCACGCCCTGTCCTCTGCCTCCTTAAACTCCTAGAAGACAGTCCTTCCTTAGGATATGTCCGATGCAGTTGGCTTTTCACCGAAGAATCACATCCAAAATGGTCCTCCTCTCACCCACCCTTCTTAGGACTGTCTGTCTATCTGATCTTCTCAAGTTTTCTCCAGCATCATATTTCAAAACTTTCCAAGTATTTCTTTTCCATCCTCCTAGAAGTCCCAGTTTCTGCTCCATAGAGTGTGATGCTCCAAATTTAGCATTTAACCAGTTTCTTCAAAACTCAACTTCCTTATCAGCAGTAACCTATTCCTATTGTAAGCTTACTTGGTCATGGTGATCTTCGATCTAATTTCCTTGGTGCAGTTTTATCCTTTATCAGCAGAATTCCCAATTACTTTAACTGCTCTATGTTTTACAACTTCTGGTTTTTAATTTTGATTTTCTACAGCTCTTTATTTTTGAAATCATCATCACTTTTGACTTCTCAAAATTGATCTCGATGTCATATCTACTCCCTATCTCCATCAACCAGTCCATCATTTCCTGCAACTCTTCTTTATTTTTGGCCAGCAATGCTGGATCATCTACGTATTTCATTGCGTGGAGGAAGAAGAGAAAAATATTATTTGTAAGATCTCCCCAATCTCCCCAATCTTCTCGTTACCGGTAGCCTAGTATTGCTAGAGTAACGCCTTAGACAATGCGGCTACAAAGCGGATATTTAAAGTTAAGTAGTAGCCTAGAAATAAAAGTATTTTATAACAAAAATACAACTTAAATGACCATTTGCACCAAAAATTACAATAATTAATTGCACAAAAGAATTTGAAAAAGACAGAATTAGGCTACATTATGTCAAATTGCACATAAATGTTGTAAACACTGTAAGAAATAGAGTACTGAAATTCAGATGTGCAGCATGACTCTAATATACCATCGTCAATTTCCCCAGACAAATTATATTCTTTTGGAACTTCACCACAGTTTTCTTGCCCATCAATCCCCGATTTCAAGTTATCTCCATTTGGCAACAAAATGTTTTGGTAGAAGTTTAACGGGATCATTAACTTGCCTCGTTTAGCAAGAACTTGGTAGTAAAGTTGAACAGGTTTCATATGGCCTAGAGTCTGGCCCTTCTTTATTATTGATCCTGGAACTACACAATAGCACTTGTAATGAAATTTCCCATGCACATTAACACTTCCATGGATGTTCTTAGTTAAGATGAGCCTTTTACACATAAACAATATCTTAAATTATAACTGCCCAATGGATACGTTAATGTACGGCGTACGGCCTTATTGAAATAGTAAGTGCCGTAAACAAGATGAAAAACTGTATATTCTGGATTAGGACAGTTGTGAAAACACATATGTAATCACACACAGACTAATGCAGAAAAGGGAAGTTTTGACAAATAGTTTTTTGGGTGAATAAGGAATATAAGAATGTTTTGTTTAAAATGCCTTCTGGGATAGGTACAGTTTCGAAAAATACCTCTTATTTTAGCACTAAATAAATAAAGCAAAATAGAAAGTTAGAAACATTTGAAGGGATTTTATAGCTGTTGCAGGTATGCCAAAATAACCGGAATCCACTGCTAGCTCAATCTCTTTTCAATTTTGGATAAGGAATGTTTTGAAATTCACCGACTCATTTGCTCTTGGTTGTGGATATGTATCTTGTACTCTATCTAGCCTACATTATTGACAGAATGCCTTCTTTTGACTAGGGCTAAGACGGGACCTTGTATCTGGCTTGATACATGAATAATATAATGGGTTGTTTTGACTTGGGAAATGGTGGAAATATATAAATATATATATATAATATTTTTATTTGGAGGTAGAAATTATAATTTTTGGATTTTTACTATTAGTGCTCATTCCAAAATAATTAAATTATTAATCCTTAATGTGATTTGAATTGGGCTTTTTATTGATATCTTTCTGATACATTAATAGTAAAATTGTTGGTATAACATTGCAATTGTTAAAGTGATAATTTTTTTGAACTTGGGAAGGGGGAGCATGTTTATCTTACACCAAATCTTAACAGTTTTCTTCACGTTGTTTTTGTCAGTTTGTACTCAAAATAAAATATATTTAACTACTCGTTTTTGTATTATATATGTTTGTACATGTTTATCAGATATTTATCATATTTTTACTCTAATAATCCAATTGACATACTAAATAATATTGGTTCTAACTTTTCTCGTTGCAGGCATACTAACTCAGTAACACCATCGCCATCCCGTAAGATGCTGTCACACTATTGGCTACCATGTCTCCTAGCAGCCATTGTGACAACAGAAATACACAGCACAGCTACTGAAAGGAGCGCAACTGAAAGAGAAGGTTTCAGCTACAGTTTGAAGAGGCTCAAAGATAACACCACAAGTGCAGTCTTCAGAATGCAAGCGAACCAAAGGAGGAAGCGCTTCGTCAGATTCCCGTCTGGAGGCGACCCTAACTCTGGTAGCAGACTTCTGTACCCCAGACCTCCTACAGCACCATCATACTACCAGCCTGGTAGTTCCTGGCACCCGGTCAGACCCAAGGCACCAAGTTACCACAGTAAGCCTCCTCCTGTCATGGGACATCGAACACCCAGACTGGTGTTCAGGGACCCTGATATACCTGGTACTGTTCACGCGTCAGCACAACAGTACTACCAACAGAATGGCCTTCAGGATCTGTTGGATGAGGAACCTAGAGGTAAGACTATTCGGATTGTGAGAGGGCGAGGTAAGTTCAGCACACTAGAAGTTAGACGTGTTCAGATATTGGTGAGTGGTGATACATAGTCTCACTAGTTTGTGTGCTGAATGAAGATATATTCTGGATTGTGAGAGGGTGAGGTAAGTTCAGCAAACTAGAAGTTAGACGTGTTCAGATATTGGTGAGTGGTGATACATAGTCTCACTAGTTTGTGTGGTGAATGAAGACATATTCTGGATTGTGAGAGGGTGAGGTAAGTTCAGCAAACTAGAAGTTAGACGTGTTCAGATATTGGTGAGTGGTGATACATAGTCTCACTAGTTTGTGTGCTGAATGAAGATATATTCTGGATTGTGAGAGGGTGAGGTAAGTTCAGCAAACTAGAAGTTAGACTTGTTCAGATATTGGTGAGTGGTGATACATAGTCTCACTAGTTTGTGTGGTCAATGAAGATATATTCTGGATTGCATTAATACTCTTTCTCTCAAAATTAAATCTTAAGCCACGGTGGACTTCAAACTAACCAAATATGGTTCTTGTGTGTAACAATAATTAATGTTTGATGGAGGGGGAATTCAAGTGCAGGTCAGTTGTTTTTTTCAGTTTTATTAATAACTTGATTCCCCAAAATAAATAAATCATAACTTTACTAGATACGTACAACATAGCTTTCTACACATAGTTGTGCCTACAGTTATTCAATATATGTTGCTCCAGTATTTATTTGTGTTTGTTTAAAAAGTCTATCATCAAACGCCACTACACTCCTAGCCAATATTGAAGACATGTTGAGACTACTATGTTTAGAAAATGTAACAGAACAGATCTACTGAGGTAGTATTTTATTTATTTGGTCAAAATATGTTAATTATTAAAATAGAAAGGATACTGAGTTCAACTCGCTTTCACTTCAATTCCAACTTAAGACAGTAAAATTAGCATAGGTAATATTTTCAAAACCGTTGCTAAACTAAATGTGTTTGTATCCAGACTAAACTTTGGTTTGTTTCTGGCGGTTTTCATATTCAAGGAATGTTCATTGGTTCATCATTGCTGTTCCCTGCCTCAGAGTAGATTCAACATCAGGGCTCTCCTCCTTTGTGTCCACCACATTTATGTCCAAAGATAATGTATTCATTAATGGATCCCTCATACAATAAATCTATAAGATTTCTGACCTAGCCCCCGGTGAGCTATAAAGTTACATTTAAGGAAGTCAAGTCCTTTCAGGAGTTCATCGGTATTAAAATAATGACTCGGATTTCTGCTATTATATTATTATTATTATTATTATTATTATTATTAATAGAATTATTATTTTGTCCTAATTTAGCTAATGCCAGTACCCTTTCTTACATTTGATCACTAATTTATAATGTATTGACATTCTCATACTCGAGTATTATTATTATTATTATTATTATTATTATTATTATTATTATAAATATAATGTAATATTTTAAATATTTTTTTCTAAATTTGCGCTTAAATTAATGTTTCAGGTTAGGTTAAGTAAGGCTTTTCCAAGTTCGTATAGGCTAGTTTAAACTAGGTTAAGCTAGACTAAGTTGGTTTTTGTTAGGTTAGTCTAGGTTAGTTTACGGTATCCTTAACTTATTTTATCCTTTCATTTATATTCAAAATTGTCTTGAACGATGGTAGGTCTGCCTTCTGTTGTTTCAAGGAAGTTAACCACTGGGTCATCCATTCTTTCAAACGATCTCTTTCAGCAAACTAATCATGATCGATAGAAAATGATTAGGGATAGGAAGTGTTTACTTGCACCTTTGTTACTCAATAGTAATATGGCCAAATGTTTTGTAGGCACCAAAATGAGACTAAAAAGATCAAATTCAAATAGTTATTTACTGAGGCGCTGAAGTGGGACGCGTCCAAGCAGGATTAAACCGTTTAAATTTTGTCAGACTTGAAACTCGATAAGACGTAAACATAGGCTTGATGAGGGATCATTATAAAACACGGCCATCAGAAACTTTAATAATCAAGACTTCATAACGAGGGAGATAATGGTTTTATTATTATTGTTAATGTTATTAATCGGTATTATAAATATATTAAATGCACGTATCTATCAGATTTATTTAACAAACGTTTTATAATTTTAGAATCAATATTTGAGGGATTAACATATATGAATATTTTCCTCAAATGAATATTTCCCATAAAAATAACATCCATTACCTTAATAATTGGTTGCATTGTTAAAAACACCAATTTCAAAATCTGGAATATTAGAAAATCACACATACAAAGTGTTAACTCACAATTTAAAACATTAAATCAGTCTTAGAACTATAATATTGGAACATTTCACAAACAAAATATTGAAATATTTCACAAACAGAATATTTGAATATTGAAGAATGTAATCAACACTACAATCTGGAGTATTGAAACGATGCACATACAAACCATAGGAATATTGAAACATGAATCACTCCTGTGACCGTTTTAAACAAGTATTTGGTGAATTCTCATCCCTCTGAGACCATTTTCAAAACACAATCTCAAATGTCTGTATTGAATAACTTAGATTGTCATGTCAGCCAATGTTGTCAGCGATTTTTCCTGTTTCTCGTGGGTGGTACACATTTTTCGAGACAAAATGGCGAATCTGAATTCAAGCTATCTATCTCATGGGGTTAATCTAAGTCAGATAAGGATATACCCGGTCTGTTAGTCGTCAGATCATGTGCGTACTTCGAATCATGCACCTCAGTCATCGTCAACTTTTTTTTAATTAACAATAGGGCAAATAATCGGGTATAATGTTCTTATGGAGGCCCTTTACATCAAGATAAATGAGGTAGTAGTCCAGTTTTGGCTCTACAAATGACACCATATGACGGTAATTAGCTTCTGCGTGTTTAGTGGTAACAAAACAAATCTCTCTTTTGATGGCACTCCCAATAGCTTGCTTAGTTTCAATGTGTCTAATAAATTAGATTCGTACCTTTGTGACTGTGAGAAATGCTTGGTATGCTAAGCTGGAGACTGTTACGGTGAAACCTGTCTGGCTCGCAGGTCCTCACTCTGCCAAGAGTGTTACGTCAGTACACATAAATATATTTGATTAGTCCCATAGTGCATTTACACCTGACAAGCATGATCGCATTCCTCATGACTGATATGACTATCTGTGAGTGCATCGTAAAAGTTTTCCCTGGCAGTGTTAGTGTGTCTCGTCTAATTGAACGGAATAATTGATATTATAACAGGCGAAGACGCTTGTTTGCGAAACCTATTTATAACGCTCATCGCTGGGCTGAGATATTTGGGCTGATTATAGTTGAGCCATCTCATAATAGAAGACTCATTTTTTTATATTAAAAAAACTGAAATTATTGAGTATTTTTAAATGAATAGCTCGGAAATGATGACAACTAAATTTCTTAATATCGTTAAATTGACCCATGTTGTTCCCCATTACAGTAACCTCACCAGAACTGATGATAACGTTTCCCTCATTAACGGATCAGTTTCATGACTTTTAACCATGGAGGAGAGGAGATACGAATGGTCTTACTTCTTGCTAATATCGTAAAATATGGCTATTTGGTTTGGGTTCTTGTAATTATTGCTACAGGCATGACTTCTTCCTCTGCAAGTCCCTGTCGTATGTGTGTGATTCATCCCACATACATCTCCTACTTTGTACTCTTCCCCGCATCTATCTGTTCACAGTCAACCATTTGATAGGTACAACAGAACTATCGACATCGACAACCCGTTTTGCACAAGCCACAAGAGCTTCAAAGAATTGGTGCATAAAACCCTTCCCTACAAAATGTTTACCCTCGGAATGATTGTTATCAAACTCACACATGATGTACTGTACATTCCTACCGAGTAAGCGACATGACGTTGAACCCTATCAGTATATGACCGATCAGCGTTAGAATTAGTGCCGGATTGAACCCTGTGGAGGCCCCTTGTCAGCTTAAATATTGGGGCCCCCATAGAAAATTATCTCCTAAAACGTTTTTAATTTTATCAACCAACAATTATAACGAACCAATTTTACTACACAAAACAAACAATAATATTTGTAAATGTTAAACCTTTTAAACAAATACGCATAACATGTTATTAAACAATAATTATTAAATATTACTAAACAATATTACACAATATTACTATAATGAAAAAGAAAGTAAATTTAATATAAATAAACAAACAAAGCTTTAAAAATTCACATTCCTCATTTTTTTTTGTGTGTGTGTTGAAATCTTTCAGGATATCTTGGAAGTCTATCTTTTGCAAGACGATGACAATCGTCAACAATCGTCTTGACGATTCTAACCCCTGTCACGATTGAGAAAACTGAATTTTCGGCTGTATTTATCTTTATTTCAATCGTACGGGCAAGTGGCCTACCACTATTACTGATAGTAAACTTTTCAATTTGAGTTAAAATGCGATAAATTGAGCTTTTTTCATAACAGTAATTTAAGTTCATATTATTTTAAATTTCTTTGAGAACCAAATTAATGTATGCTGTTTCTAATTTACCCACATTTGGATTTAGGAACTCACAGGCATGTCCACAATTTACTTTTAGCGAATTATTTTACCATGAATTATCGTATGTATTCTTATAAATATCCCCACAAGCAAAAAAGATTTGTTCTGGATCTTTAAAGGGAAGATCATTATTAATGCGAATCATCCTGATATTTATACTAAAAGTATGCTAGACTTAGCCAATTCTAAGCCCTGTCGTCTCTAAGTTAAGTCTCTACTTATTTAATTGACCAACCAGATGTCTCGAAAGTTTGAATAATTCATCAATTTGTTCATCAATGCCATTCAATCCCGTCGGTAATACACTCAAAGTGCATATAAAGCCTTGAACATGCTCTAAATAAGCTCTAGAGCTCTACCGTCTTAACAAGCTCTATAAGGTTTAGTATATCTGTTTGTGTACAAAAGGTGCACTGTGTGGTAATTCCTCTAAAGTAAAAACCAGGCTAGCGTTTGTTTGCTCTGTCACTGTTAAAGGAGCAGTGGGGGTTAGTCTAAATCGTCTAACTGGAGGTTCAATCATGTTATACTACTCATCTAGCTACCAGATACTAGCCTAATCCTGCTACCAGATACCAGTCTCCTCTTGCTACCAGATACCAGTCTCCTCTTGCTACCAGATACTAGCCTCATCCTGCTACCAGATACCAGTCTCATCCTGCTACCAGATACCAGTCTCATCTTGCTACCAAATACCAGTCTCACCTTTCCAGCAGATACCAGTCTCATATTGATACCAGTTTTGGATTTGCTGTCTTCAGTTGCTAGAGCTTTGTTCCCTCTCCTTCATAAAGTCGAATAACTCTTCTCTACACTGAACTCATTCTCTTGCAAGCAAGATCATCATTATCACCGTTGTTTTATTTACAAAATAAAAGCCATATTAAATAATTAACCAAACATGTACTTTCGAACAAAAAGAGCGCTGTCTGGTTGCAGCTGATACTCTCTTGAAAACAGGCACCAGTTCTTTATTGCTGAATTCAGCATTCCATTTGTCGGAGGGCTGACATAACCTGCTAAGCAAGAAGATGAACCTCTTTCTGACCATTTAATTTTGCTTACCTCCAATATATATATATATATATATATATATATACTAGCAGTCCCGCACGGCGTTGCCCGTGAACCACTGTGGTATAAGAATTATATAAGCTTCACAACCCCCCTCCCCCCTCCCACGCTGCCCGTTACCCACTGTGGTATAATAATTATATAAAGATATTTAAAAAATGTCTAAAAATTATAGAAAAATGTTAAGGGTGGACAACCCTTATCACTAAGGGGTATGAAAAATAGATGTTGGTCGATTCTCAGACCTACTCAATATGCTCACAAAATTTCATGAGAATCGGTCAAGCCGTTTCGGAGGAGTACGGGAACGAACATTGTGACATGAGAATTTTATATATAAGATATATATATATATATAAATATAACATATGTTTGTGTGTGTGTGTGTGTGTGTGGAGTATATTCATTCCTATCATTACATCTATCACATATATTTAAAGATCTCACGTTCCAAGTTCCGTTTTTTCTTGACAAAGACCTTGTACCTGTACCTCCCGTAGTTCAGATTTGGGAAGTACTTTACCTCCTTATTGTTCAGATTCAAGGAAGTTCACCATATTTATGGCGCATTTCTTGAGAATATATCATTGTGGTTTTTCTTTGGCTTTCACATCGCATTACTTTACCCGTTAAAGCTGGTGCAGCCACGCCTGAGGAAGTCCAGTGTTGGGCCATTCTTATGAATGTCATCTCTGTTCACAACTCGGAACTGTTACCCTCCAACAGGTGTTTTTCCTCTCCTAAATGTTCGAGGAATATTATATTTTGAGGTATTATTCTTCTAATCTTGGATGGTTCAACATCTGAATTGCAAAGCAGTAAGTATCTAAATAGTACACAATGCATTTAAAAAACGGCGTTACCTAAATTAACCGCGTCACAGCGACCTTTTCGGTACTGCAGCATTTCACGGAAGCACTGCTGCCGCCCAATACCCCACTGTATCTAGGGCACTGCCACTATACTGACTGCGGCTAGTTATTAAGGTCGAACCCTTACTCACAGCCAACAATCTGACGGCCGTTCCCCTATCTGCGGCCTGGGGATGAACTCTATGGCTGGCGGCTACACGTCCTAATACCTAGGACAGTGTTTGACTTAATTATCTTACATCTCTTAGTGGTAAGTTATTGAATAAAGACTAGCCACTTATCATTTTACCTCAATTTCTTTTATTTTTTGAAATATTCCGTACATATCCTATTTTTGCATTAGGTTATCAATAGGCCTATTTAATGGTCAAACAATCTATTAGGCCTACTCTTGGAAACTAAACTTTACCTTGCATTATTAGTATTAGTCTATCAATACTGTTGATCTTTGTTTATTTTCTAAACACCCATATATTAATATTAATCATATTTCATTTTCATCAAAGAAGAAGATTGTGAAAATATTCCTCATTTCCTGAAAATTTATTATTCAATCATATTTTACTAAATAAACTTAATTTAATTTTAGGTGTGTTTTAATGGTATACTCGTTTTTAAATTCAAGTAACAAATCTATATCAGTCACAAATGCAAGCATTAAATTAAAACATTCAATGAATCCTAACAAGGCAGTTTATCTGACCTAGTATTGATGTCACGTTCTTGAATAAAATGTGTGAACAGCATCCGCTGCTGTATGTTGCTTGCAGACTTGAGCAACAAACCTGGCGGTTACCCGTTCCTAGGAGACCAAAGTATGTGTTCCACGGGAAACTGTGAGTTCTTCCTGTTCTGCTGGATGAGCGCAGGATTGTTGGAAGGTTCCTGTGGAGGGTTCCTGTACGCGTGCTGTCAAAGGAAAGGGGGGACTGCCAAGAAAAGTGAAAATCTTCAACCTCTGGCATCGTCTAATGACTTGCAGACTCTAGCGGCTGACTATGGTCCAGTACTGAATGACCCCAGTAAGTAGGTGACAACTGAAGATGATTACAAGCTTGGAGGGAAATGTTACCTAGCAGTCTTCGATAACACTAATCAGTTCCTTGCAGTACACTATCACTTGGTTGAACACCTCTTGTCACAAAGTTACTCACTAAACTTACTATTTAATTTCTCAGCCAGAAGAAACCTTTGCTCAAAACGCTACAAGGATCCTTTTTCTTTTTCAACAAAATATTTGTACTTAGTAAAATTAGATAACTGGATTACAATTATATGTATATTTGTAACATGTTACCCATGCTTGTTTTTCTTTTTGAAAGAGATATTGCCCAAACTGTACCACTATACTTGACATACTACATGAGTTTTGTTTGTATTACTTAGTATGGATGTGTCTCATTCCTATCTAAGGGCCAGTTTCATAGTCAAGCTTAGTACGCCTCAAGTGCGGCGCTACACTAAATACAAGACAACACCTACTTAAACCAGAATGGAATGGGCCAGTTTCCTATGCGAGAACGGCCCATTCCATTCGAGTTTAGGTAGGTGTCGTCTTGTATTTAGTGTAACGCCACACTTGAGGCGTACTAAGCTTGACTATGAAACTGGCCCTAAATATCAATACAGATCTTATTGTATACCTATTACAGTACTATGAATACAAATAGGCATATGTTTGTTCCGTGCCATAATTTTGGGTACATTTTGATCAAATATATCATACATTTAAAAAGTAAGCTGATACATTTCAAAAATTAATATTTCAATAGGGTGACCTGGCGGTCTAGGGGTAAGGTGTCAGAATTCTATGCTGGCGGCCGGGGTTCAATCCTCGGTCCCGGCACAGATTTATCTGATTACCTAACCCTTCCGTCACCTCTGACAAGACATCTTGTGAATGTGGGGAATACCAGGCCTCCACCGTGGTTTGGATTCCACGTTAAACTGTAGGTCCTCCATTTCATCTCACAATCACCCTACCATTACACATTAGCGTATGTGCGTATAACCCGAACGGGTAGTAAGACGCGGTGCTAATAATAATAATAATATTTCAATAAAACTAAATTTGCTTATGATAAACTATCATGATTCCCGAAAACATTTTAGAGAATTAAGATATAATTTAATAATTTATTAATGTATTGCTACAAGCTGAATTATAAACATTGAGGTCAATAGCTTTGTCTTCATGGAATATTTTCTGCTTATTTTATAATATATGTAAGAGGGTGCCACAGAAGTTGTATGGTACTAAGGGGAAGGCTTAGTGCTGGAAATTATTAATTTTTAGGTGAGATCCTATAATAGATATCAAGGTCACCTTTCTTTAATTGTCTGATAAACCTTTCTAGCTTTAGTGTTGTTATGGCTTTAATAATTTTTGGGACGAGTTCAACAAACTATGGTGAGATGTCATTCAAGGTCATAGAAGATAATAAATCATTTATTCCTACCTTGCAATAACCATGCACTGAACTTGACACTAGAATGGGAGGGAGTATTCAGTTTATTTGTGGACATAGCATTCATATTCTAAACACAGCAATAAAGGCACACGATTCACAAAATTACTTAAAATAGGACAAAACATTTCATACTAAACATCCCATTCGAAAATGTATAAGGTTTTAATATGTTAATTTTAAGAGCAATTCTTACTCCATTAATCATTGATCATGTGGTCTAACTTTTCATGGCTAAAACAAACTGTATATAAGTGATGGGGAGTTTAAGGTTCAAATCCATATTGTATGCATTGGAGATAGTGTTATACATATGATAGATCTAGCAACGTGATTTTCCTCTACTCTCGCCAAACCTACGTAGGTTTACTTCCTTATAAAACAGCCTTCCTTAACTACACCTATTATTAAGATAGTTCTTGAAATATAAGAATTATAGGGCAATTGTTTTGTTGAGTAAACCAGACAAAGTTTAAAGAAGAATTTTGATTGAAAGGGTACGTGATAAATCTTTGGACAAGAGTCATGGTGTGCAATGTGGTTTCACGCCAGGTAGAAGTTTAATGGAGCAGATATTTTCATTGTAACAAGTGATTAAGAATTGTATGTCAGTAAAGAATAAAGTTTATTGTTCGCTCGTAAATCTAGAGAATACGTATGATCGGGTGAATATGAGACTGTTATGGAATGTTCATAAAGAGTATGATGTGGATACATGGCCAGTAAGTGCAATTATGATGATGTATGATGGATTTAAAGCGTATGATGTGGATACATGATCAGTAAATGCAAGTATGATGGTGTATGATGGATTTAAAGAGTGCATTGGTGTGGATTGAGCTTTGATCAAATGGTTTGGCCTTGAACAGGATGTTAGACAAGGAAGTGTTACTTACGTCTCTATGGCTGTTTAATGGTAATATGGATGAGTGTATGAGTGATACTTGTGAGGACGTGGTTGGTGTACAATGGACAATATGAATGTGAGTGTGCTGCTATATGCAGATGATACCATAAAAATGGCTAGGAAGGAGAGCTACGCACATAATGCATTAAATCCTTTGAATGTGGAGACAGGCATGATGGATCTTCATGTAAATGTTTCAAAAACTAAGGTAATAATTTTTTATAAGGATGGACCAGGAAATTATTGTCAATTTAGTATAAATATAAAACTATTAGAACAAGTAAATCTGTATCTGGCCAGAATGTTCAGTAAAAAGTGATTATAAATGGTGAAATCAACAGACAGGCGAATGTATCTCGAAGAATAGTTGGGTATATTTGTACTATTCCATAAAATGAAGTAGTATCATAAGAGGCAGTAAAAAAAGTATTTTATGCCAAAACAAAATTATGTATGTGAAGCGTGAGTTTGTCAGGAGAAACACAAGAGCAAGATGAATGCTGTTGGAATGAGATAACTAATAAACATATGTGGAGAAACTCGTATATACATAGTTATTAATGAATGGTTGCCGAAGGAATACAATAGGTCAATCTAAAAGAATTGTCTTATGTTGATTTTGGCATGTTGAGAGGATTAGTATGGATAGAGTGACGAAGCATATATTTGAAGGTATATTGTGTGGATAAAAATTGGCTAAATGTTCTAGACCAGTGGCTCTCAAACTTTTTTTTCTCTTACAACTCATGTGTATTACGGATCAGTCGCGTACCACTGAACTATTAAAAATTTCACTAGGAGATATGTCTCGGAATGATAAAGCAGTAGAAAATTTCAACTGTGTTTGAAAGCATCTGTGATCTATTTATAAACAAGATGTTACAATATTATTAAAGTTTAAAAATTCAGTCAAAAAGAGGGTACTGCATGCTTGAAGCAAACGAGGATATGTCGGTTCAGTTTTATTTAAATTTAAGCGCAAATTTGGGACAAATTTCATTTAGTACTGCCACCATAGCAGAGAATTCTGTTTCGCAAAGATAGGTGGTTGATAATGGAATTGGAAACAACAATGCTTTTCTGGATGGATATTTGATATTCGTTTTTAGCCTTTTGCCAAAATTTACCTAACTCTAATTTGGTAGATTCCATTTTCAAACCTCCATTGGAAGATAGTTCTATCAAACACTCTTTATCGTTGTCAGTTTAGGCTCCATGAATGTTATCCAAAAGGAATGGGTTTCTTGTCCAAAGGAATTCAAAATAGTTTTCTTTAAAATATTATTCAAAAGTTTCAGTGAACATTTGGCAATGGCTTTTTTTATTATTGATGACATCTCCTTTAACTTTAATTTCGTGCTCTGTCACAAGATTTTCAAAATTAGAAAAAATCCTGCAGGTTTTCATTCGAAACACTATTATTCATCATTTGACATTTCTTGATAAATGCCATTATTTTGTCATCCACCGAAAATCGACTTGTTGTTTTACCTTGAAAACTTGAATCAAAGTCGTTGAGGAGATTGAAAATGTCCGATTAGTAGGCTAGTGCTGTGAACCATAGCTATTCTGTTAAATGGTCACGCAGTTCAAAATCGGTCTCCATCAGGAAAAAACTGCACCTCAGAATATAGCTCGAATAACCCGCTTAGCATTTTTCCTCGAGAAAGTCATCTCACCTTTGTGTGTATCAGGTACTGAAGGTGATCATTACCCATTTCAGAACACAGTTTCAAAAATATACGAGAGTTTTGAGCCTGATATTTAATAAAATTGACCAATTTTACGACCTCCTAGAGAACAAGTTTAAATTGTTCAATCATACGCTTTGCTGCTAAAGATTCTCTGTGGATGCTGCAATGTCTGAAGGCATAATGTCCGGCAACCAACTTTTCTTTGGCTACAGCACCTCCGTGTTTCCCTGTCATAGCTTGAGTGCCATCAGAATAGAAGCCAACGCTCTGCTTCCAGTCCTGTCCATTTCCTGCAAAGAAGTCAATTAAGCTTCATGAACATTTTATTAATTCAAAACTTTAGTATGACTTTGATTTTTGTAGTCATTTATGAGTGAAAGCATAATTACGAATATGATAGACTTACCGTAGTTGCAAGTCTAACTAGCGCGTGTGTTAGCTGTAGACGAGCCATTTTAGTGTTGCTAAACACAAATAAGTTCCTCAAATTGAGGGTAAAATGTTAACATTGTCATGTCTGCTTGCGTACCACCTTGAGAAGCTCTGCGCACCACAGTTTGAGAATCGCTGGTCTAGACAAATGTGTGAAAATGAGTAGCATTAAGAGTTTTAAGAAAAAAAGGGAAATATATTACTTAATGTATGTATTTTGTTGAAGCAAAGGGAGTATGCAAGGAGAGGGTACTGAATGGAACGTTACTGATGATGTATTATGTACGGAGTTGTTTCTATAACGGTTTCTTGTCATCCCATAAGGGAACTTAAAACTAAACAAGCTTTATATATGTATGTATGTATGTATGTATGTGTGTATGTATGTATGTATGTATGATGTATGTATGTATGTGTGTGTATGTATGTATGTATGTATGTATGTATGTATGTATGTATGTATGTATGTATGTATGTATGTATGTGTGTATGTATGTATGTGTGTATGTATGTATGTATGTATGTATGTATGTATGTGTGTATGTATGTATGTATGTATTAATAAGAAATAAGAGTCGCTAGCCCGTAGCCGCCATTTCGAGTGTTTTGACTTAATTCTGCATTGAAGGTGTTTTGAGCTAGTGTTCGTTTTATTCAAGGGATTTTAAAGTGATTTATTAAAAGATTTTGTTTTTTAAATTATTTTTTCAAGGCTAGGTATTTTTCAATTTGTGGTTATTTATAGGTATATTAGTTCTAAACGTAAGTTTTTCTTTCATTTGGCTTGCAAAGCCGGTTCCAATCGATCTCAATTCCTATTCTAGTTTTATCTCGTTTACTATAGTTGTGTAGTTTTAAAACATTTCAGGACATTGTTTAGCTTTAGGAGTACATAGGTTTGTTCATAAGCTTGTTTTTGGTTGAAAAGAAATGATACAGCCAAGTCATGAACCACAAGACATAAGAGATATTGGTCCGTCTACAACCAACATACCCGCTTGTCGGGCTCGCACACACACTTGCAATCACGCTTCTCCTAAATACAAAATAGTTTGTCTACCATGAAAAATCATAAGGCGTAATTTCAACCAATAGGAACAAACATTATACATGATTATAACATTAAAATTCATATTAATGTTTTCAAATAAAAAATAAATATTTTAAAAATATTTAAATGGTTAAATATAAACGTTTTAAAATGAAAATCCTGTGTTCTGTAATATACATTTCCAAGAGCTGTTGTCACAGACCAAATAACTTCATATTAGTTGATCTTATTAGTCCACCATATTTGTTTTGTATTGGCTGAACGCAAGCCAACGCAAGAGAAGGACAGTGTTCGTCTTCTCCCGACAAGGGGGTCCGACAAGAGGGTGCGTTTGGTTGTATAAGGGACATAGTCAATCACATTTTTACTCAAATGCTAGGTGTCGACTGCTAAGTGTTGACCTAGGTTAAATTAATTTGCTAGTAAATGTTTTTTTATCACTTTATTATATTGTTTTTATCTTCCACATCGTAAAACTCTTTATAATTATTTTTATACATATTAAAACTACCTAAACTTTTTGTTAGAATCATAATATTTATGTTAAAACTTATATATACACTGGTAGATATGTTGAAAGTATATTGTATCTCTAGTATATTACTGCACGAGCGCTCAACTTTGATATACCTATAGCATATTGTAACATTTCTCTCCAAGGATTGACCTACCTCAGGACATGACACGCTAGGTGGACTGTTCACATGATATTTTACCAAATGTAATATTCTTCCTATTTTCCTCTCTATCTAACCAATATCTTTATCTTAATACATTTCTATTATATCTTGAGATTAGTAATAGTTTTTCAAGTTAGTGTCAGCTATCGAATATATTAGATCTGGATTGAAACTTCCACATACTTGTACAGAGCATTTAAAAACTGAGAGAAATTATGAAAAATTTAGGTAATTGGACAACGTTCATAAAATTAGATAAAATGTGGACTAAAATAGAGGGAGATACTTTGACATTGTAATTAATGAACTCACCTCAAAATTTATAATTTAATATAATACTTACAGATTGAGTTAACTTATAATCATTGGCATGAATAAGGTCATCTATTGATCATACGTACATATGTCGTTTAGCTAGCACCGATGGTTTCTATTATATTCTTTGAGTGAAGTGCTAATGCAATTCTTAATATAATTAATCACGTGAATTATGAACCATAAACTAGAATACACAACAACGATTTCAATAATTCTAATCTGATAGGTTCCTTACTAACCTCAATAAATAATGTGATCGTAGTATATTTATTTGGATTATTCTTTCTCAATCATATCGTTTTTATTATCGAATCATTCTATCGTTATATCATTTATATATAATTTTTATATTATAAAATTATTTTATCATGATAACATATCAATTACTATTAAATTTCTTTCTCGTGATGATACCTCAATAATTAGTATAACTATTATTATTATTATTATTATTATATCATCAATACAGTTTATCAAATTATTTTTGGATACTTTTTGTCCACTAATCCTAACCAACCGTCCAACTTATTCACATATTTACACTAATGAAGTTGGAATGATACTCTACAAATATTTAGATATTAATATGTAATTATTATTCGTTGGTTTATATGGTTTATTTGGGAAATATTCTACTCTTGTTATAATATTGTTAGTTAGTCCAGGGAGTTATTGGTTTCTTCTTCTTTCATGACTCTACTATCTCCCGCTTTGCTTTATGGACTTCCTGGGACACTTTCTGACTACCACCAACTTCCACAAAGACTTGATTAAGATTCGGGAATGCATGTTTTAAATATTAAACTTATATATTACAAAATTTAATTTTATATACCCAAACAGAGAAACAAATAGATTTCAAAATTTATGGTATTTATTTAAAATAAGTATTTGATTAAGGAACAGTTCTTCGAATAATTGAATCATAAATTTTACCGGATGATTAAAATTACTTTTATTTCACATAGGATGTATAAAACAATTTTTTTAAATGTGTCAGTATACCTACTAAATTTTTTTAGTATGATTGAAGTTTTATTAGTTTGAACTCAACTAAAAATTTTCAGTCATCCGAAAATTTTTGCGTTTAATGATTTGCGTTATGCTCAAGATAATGTTCATAACCTACATTACCTCGTTTATTCTTTCATCCGATTAAAACATGTGTCCCTTGTACAGTTACATTAAACTTAGCTGAAAACAATTGTTAAAAAAGTAGCCATGTTTACGCATGGATATATTGAAAATCCACTTGAAATTTTGAAGTAAAAACATTGTTATATATTTCTAGAAATTTACTAAAACTCGCTGTAAAGGTTAAATAAATTCAATCTATACTCAACGTGATAAATACCTACTTGAATACCACTAATATTTGTTAGATCATTGGGTGACAATGTTTAAAATTCAAGGTCCACATATGCAGGCCCTTACAAACTAGTGACCCAATGAGAACGTAACTTGCTCAATATTGCCCATTGATTAATGTTATTTTACTTTGTCGCCAATAATATGTTGGGTCTAGTAAACTAGTATACAATAAAGTGGTCCAGTGTAATCTACACTATGAAATGAACTAAAAGTTGACCTTGAGAGTGCAACATTGCACGTTAATAGGAGATATTCCAAGTGTCCACCATTGCATTCACAACACAGTCCACAACTGTCTTGTTCATTGAAGGTTGTGCGGCATATCCCGGATCTTATTTCCAGCAGCTACAATTACATTCCACAAATGTTCTCTCCAGTCGTGGGGTTGGATGCACACAACTCCCTTCACGTGGCCCAACAAACAAATGTCGCAAACGTGAGATCGAGAGATCGCACCGGCCATGCATCAGGCCCGCTGTGTCTAATACATCTCCTGCGATGGTATTCGTCCAATTTGCGTCTCACTGCACGGTCATAAAGTGCTGGGCTCCATCCTGAACCAGTCTCGTATTCAGCCGCACTGCCAGCAGAATGTCTTCCAGTAGTTGAGGGAGAATGGTCCGCAGAAAATATAAGTAGTTTTAACCTCATAGTCGTGTCGACATTTCATACAGTCCAAGTAGAATAGCACCCACGACTCACACCCGAACTTTGATAGAGAATTGAGATTGCGAATGGACCTCCAGGATGGCATTTGGATTTGTGTCAGTACAAATGTACTGGTTGCGGAAATTGACACTGCCTTTTCTTGTAGATGTTGCTTCATCTATTGCCAGTATTCTGCTGAGGAATTGTGGATATGTGGTGTATCAGCAACAGAATGTCCTATAGCACTCGAAATCGAGAGCTGGGCTCAAATCCTGGACAGGTCGCATTTATCAAGGGTTCAGTTATAAGGCCATGTACTGATCTCCTTATGAACGTTTGTGACAGGATAGTCGCCGTGTACTTATATCCGGTGATCGTTTCACAGAATACAGACTTGCTTCTTCCGCTGCAATGGTCCTGTGATGCCATAACCTACCAAAGTTAATTATCACAGGTGCAAAGTGGCCGGTTTCTCTCAGGCGATGATTGAGTGCCATTATATGTAGGTGTCGTTGTAAAGGAATTCGTGCACCTTATGTACGAGCAGGGAATTCTGCATTTCCCCACCTTAAATCAAAGTTGCATCAGTCAGACCCTCGTTTTTGTACTGGTATCCCATTTTACCGGCCACTTTAAAACACAGCACGTAACTGAATGTTACGCTCCATGTCTGTGAATGATGCATGAGCAATGCAACCACACTACGTTTCCTGACGCCAATATCAAAGCGGTCCCAGAAATATTCTGTTTTGAGACTTTTAGTTTATTTTTCAGTGTCGGTTTCACTTACATTTATTGTATACAATTACGAATCATCTCCTATTGTATATAACTTAGTTGTTAGTCTCTAATTAGATCTGTTCTGTTCTATTCTACAACGTATGTCTACTTATAGTGTGTGCTCACTCTATTGTCCTTGTCTCAAATAACTCTGATTGTAACTACCTGAGGTACTTGATTGATTTTGGTCAGTCGTCTGCTAAATTGCACTGCTAGATGTGCCTTTTCTAACATTATTAAATAATAATACTTGGTGACTCGTCGAGTCATTAGATAACATATTTCACACTCAAGATGAATGAAAAGGCTATCTAGTACTAAATAGTAAACATTAACTAATTTCACTGACATAAATAAACCTCGCAAGCAGATTAAAAGAGATTTTATTTATCGTCGAAACATTAAATTCTTACTCATTTACTTACTCAGTGTCAACATAATTCAACCAAGCCCTAGAAATAGTTTGTAGTTTCTGTTTCCTCGTCTTTTTACATATTAGATCTCTTCCAATCTACTGACACCCATGCTAGATGTCAAGGGGCACAATTCAGCTGTTAATAGCCCATCTAAACTATGAATAACCGGGATATTAGGAGCAAAATGCCTATCTCACAGATGAATAACTGGGATATTAGGAGCACAATGCCTATCTCACAGATGAATAACTGGGATATTAGGAACACAATGCCTATATCACAGATGAATAACTGGGATATTAGGAGCACAATGCCTGTATCACAGATGAATAACTGGGATATTAGGAGCACAATGCCTATCTCACAGATGAATAACTGGGATATTAAGAGCACAATGCCTATCTCACAGATGAATAACAGGGATATTAGGAGCACAATGCCTATCTCACAGATGAATAACTGGGATATTAGGAGCATAATGTCCATCTCAGAGATGAATAACTGGGATATTAGGAGCAAAATGCCTATCTCACAGATGAATAACTGGGATATTAGGAACACAATGTCCATCTCAGAGATGAATAACTGGGATATTAGGAGCACAATGTCAATCTCACAGATGAATAACCGGGATATTAGGAGCATAATTCCTATTTCAGAGATTAATAACTGGGATATTAGGAGCACAATGTCCATCTCACAAATGAATAAATAGGATATTAGGAGCACAATGCCTATCTCAGAGATGAATAACTGGGATATTAGGAACACAATGTCCATCTCAAAGATGAATAACTGGGATATTAGGAACACAATGTCAATCTCACATATGAATAACCGGGATATTAGGAGCATAATTCCTATCTCAGAGATTAATAACTGGGATATTAGGAGCACAATGTCCATCTCACAAATGAATAAATAGGATATTAGGAGCACAATGTTCATCTCACAGATGAATAACCGGGATATTAGGAGCATAATGCCTATCTCAGAGATGAATAACTGGGATATTAGGAACACAATGTTCATCTCACAGATGAATAACCGGGATATTAGGAGCATAATGTCCATCTCACAGATGAATAAATGGGATATTAGGAGCATAATGTCCATCTCAGAGATGAATAACCGGGATATTAGGAACACAATGTTCATCTCACAGATGAATAACCGGGATATTAAGAGCATAATGTCAATCTCACAGATGAATAAATAGGATATTAGGAGCACAATGTCCATCTCAGAGATGAATAACCGGGATATTAGGAGCACAATGTTCATCTCACAGATGAATAACCGGGATATTAGGAACACAATGTTCATCTCACAGATGAATAACCGGGATATTAGGAACACAATGTTCATCTCACAGATGAATAACCGGGATATTAAGAGCATAATGTCCATCTCAGAGATGAATAACTAGGATATTAGGAGCACAATGCCTATCTCAGAGATGAATAACTGGGATATTAGGAACATAATGTCAATCTCAGAGATGAATAACTGGGATATTAGGAGCATAATGTCAATCTCACAGATGAATAACCGGGATATTAGGAACACAATGTTCATCTCACAGATGAATAAATAGGATATTAGGAGCACAATGTCCATCTCAGAGATGAATAACCGGGATATTAGGAGCATAATGCCTATCTCAGAGATGAATAACTAGGATATTAGGAGCATAATGTCCATCTCACAGATGAATAACCGGGATATTAGGAACACAATGTTCATCTCACAGATGAATAACCGGGATATTAGGAGCATAATGTCCATCTCACAGATGAATAACCAGGATATTAAGAGCATAATGTCAATCTCACAGATAAATAACTGGGATATTAGGAACACAATGTTCATCTCACAGATGAATAACCGGGATATTAGGAGCATAATGTCCATCTCACAGATGAATAACCGGGATATTAGGAGCATAATGTCCATCTCACAGATGAATAACTGGGATATTAGGAGCATAATGTCAATCTCACAAATGAATAACTGGGATATTAGGAGCACAATGTCCATCTCACAGATGAATAACCGGGATATTAGGAACACAATGTTTATCTCACAGATGAATAAATAGGATATTAGGAGTATAATGTCCATCTCACAGATGAATAACCGGGATATTAGGAACACAATGTTCATCTCACAGATGAATAAATAGGATATTAGGAGCATAATGTCCATCTCACAAATGAATAACCGAGATATTGGGTACACATAACATTGAACCAGAAATTGAAATCATATGTGTCAATAAGGGAAAAATAACCTTGAAAACTGGATATATTTAATATATTATGAATAAAAGCTCTATTGCTAAAAAATAAATTCTAAGGATTTAGCTACAGACTCTTAGGATAACTTTTAATTAATAATAAGATAAAACAATACATACGTACATATATACATACATACATACATACATTACATACATACATACATACATACATACATACATACATACATACATACGTACATACATACATACATACATACATACATACATACATAGTACATACACACATACATACATACATACATACATACGTATATACATACACACACATAAATACATGAATACATACGTACGTACATACATGCACACATACATAAATACATATATACATACATACGTATGCACGCACGCACTAAAGTTTCTAATCACGCCGTTCCCTTGTGGCTAGTCAAAAAGGTGTGCATATAGTTCTAAAAACAACCACTGCTCTTTAATCCATCCTCTCTGACTATCTCCAATACCATATGAGTGTATACATTATGACTATAGCCCAAGCGGGCCGAAATATGCTGATATACCGTCTCGATATTGGTGTACCTGTTGCTATGCTAGTCATGTAAATATGTTGTATGTCTCCACGATGTGACTGCTCTAAGACTCTACTGGCTCTTCGTGTTTCCTTGTGTGTGTGTTCTGTCCTTATAGCAATACAGCACGCGTACGGGAACTCACCTAAGGTATTTCTGGAACTAAAGTAGTTGTCATTTATATCTTCACTAATCATTAAGTTAGCGATTGATTTTTCATTTACTGATCTATTAACTTACCACTAAATATTGAATTAAACTCTAGCATTACTCTTTTTAAGCTCATTTATACATTTGAAATAACCACTTATGATATTATCAAGTAGTTGTTGAATTATTAATTTTTTTTTCCTGATAAAACTAATCAAAAATATAAACTGTGACTAGAAATATACTATTACAATATTATAAAAGGCATTAAAATATCCTGGAGCTGTGGCTGTGATTTTATTAATAAAACACTAAATCATGGCTACTTGAATGCATTTTTTCTTACAAAGGAAAATTATATAAACAGGTAATTATTAATATATGGCATTGAGTTATTGATAGTAATATCAGGACCATAATATGGTGTTCTTGTGTTAATAATAGATAGATAAACTATATATATATATATGTATATATATATAAATCCTATATGTTATTAATAGAATTGTTTGGAGGCCATTTATTACCCATCAATTATATATGTTTTGATAGAATAAATTGAGAAATGACACCTGAACATGGGACCTTAGACTTAGCACGCCCATGCGTTACCATTAGGCTATCCAGATATCTTCTCGAGCCTAGGTACGGGACAGTTTCTGGATAGCTCCGTGGTGGAACAACTTCTCGCTAAACCAAACGTACCAAGTTAGATTCTCGTGTCCAGGTGTCATTATACAGATTGTTAGATTATAATCTAAATAAGGCTCATGTTTGTAATTATAATTATTCACCCCAAACTTAGTCTTTCATTTAAACTTAATTGTATAGCATTGCTTTCTTCAATATTTCAGTTTTAGTTTTAAAGACGGTAAATTAACTAAACAGAAATAATTCCGCATATTTATTAGAACTAAAATGTAATTAGTTTTCATCTTCCTAAATAAACTGCATATCATCTTAAAGTTTTTCCGCTTATCGAATATCTCTGAATTAGTCTTTGATAAATTAGTTTTATTATCAGTATGAATTTTTAGTATAAATCATACAGCATGTACGAGAAGTTTAATTAATGGTGTATTAGATAGTGAAATAACTTTAATATTAATAAGTTTTACATAAACACGCGTGCCTAATATTGTAGGTCCATGCAATGAATATAGAGCTCGAATGAAACCCATACATCCCCTTCCGGATCAAGTTTATATTTTATATATTATTCCATATTTTAGAACACCTGTTTTTATTAAAGTTTGGTTCTTGTTGTTGTCACAGTATTCATCAGAAACTACTCCAGGTTTAAATAGCTGTCAGCTATTTTAAATTATTTGTCTTAAAAAATCTATTTATTCTGTTTACGACAGTATTCTTATAAATATGTTATACTGTGAAGTTAAATTTAATTTTAATAAGGACTGTTTTGTTAATATATAACAATTTCTTCCACCAATTTAATATTAGATTTGTTGTATTTGATTCTTCGGTAATATATTTCAACTATGTGTATTTTTACTTATTTCTTAAGAGAATGGCTCTCTATTCATCTTTTAAATTCTAAACCAGAAATAATGATAATATAAACTAAGCAAAATAATAAAGTGCTTACCTGAATATATTTTATAGAAACAAACGAGTCTATTAACCATGGAAGTCATCTCATTTCAAATAAGACCATCTATACAGGGTGTTTGTAAACTCTCTGTCCAACTTAAACCACAGCTATATGGGTGTGAATAAACAGAAAATCTTAGTACAAAAAAGTTTGGAGAAGTAATATTGTACGTTAAAAGTCAAAAAGAAACAAACAACGCCTTGGAGTGCACAGCTGTAAGTATATATGTGTGCAACATATCACAGCAGGTGTTAAAAACTCCTGCCCCCCCCCCATCCCACCCCCGCCCCCAACGACTCATCACAACTATCCATTGGTTGCATTTGGCACTTGCTCAACTTTAGGCAAACGTTGCTCGTGGCCGGACACTTCTGTCCGCCTGATGATATGCAACTTGCTTTACACGTACGTACCTATAGCTGCATACTCACGGCGGCGTTTATGACTCAATCTATTACTTGAGATATGATAGTGCGAGGGTATTACTTGAGATAAGATAGTGCGAGGGTATTACTTGAGATAAGATGGTGCGAGGGTATTACTTGAGATATGATGGTGCGAGGGTATTACTTGAGGTATGATGGTGCGAGGGTATTACTTGAGATACGGGTGTGTGTTTGCTGAATGTCCTCAGGATGTGGGGTGTCCATTGGCAAGCTGGGTCCATCTCTTGGAGCTCAGAGAAGAATAGTCGGAGGAGATGAGGCGGGCTTCGGCAGCTTCCCTTGGCAGGTGAGTCGTACGAGCTAGACCTTACTTACACACTTTACTGCACTAATTACCTAGTAAAATACCACACAACTTTCATGTTATTGTTTTAAATTAACTAGGATTTGTTTATTCTAACATTGGTGTGTTGTTATTTTAAAACAATATTCAGCAATTCATTATGAGTTGTAAATAAACTTGTTATGGGCCTATAGGTACAGTACCTTGTTAAGGCTGTACCCAGGAATGTGTTTCATACGTACAAATATACTTTATGATAAATAGTGACTACGCATTACAAAACTAATATTATTACCTTTAGTTAAATGTTGTATGTAATATAGCTCATAGCAAGTATAGTTATAATTAAAATGAATAAAACATTTATATAATTATGTTTTCACAAATTTTATGCTGTATTGAAATATGAAACGAAGGTAAAATTGTATAAATAAAAAAATGGAAGTTTTTAAATTTGAATTAACTTCAAAAATATTATGTCAGATGCTTTAATACAATTATAAAAAATAGCACACCATATTTACAATATATTTTCTCTCTAAGCATATTAATATATTATATTTACAATTATCTTAGTTAAGAAAAAGTTTATCATATGGGATTAATCTTCTAGTGGAACTAACCAACACAGTATAATTTAATAAGAGTACAATTCATTTAGTTTGAACATAATACTTTATTTATTCACCACCCATTATATTTGGTTAAACTAGGGAAAAATATATTTTCAAAATCAACTAAAGTCTACAAAGGTTTTTGTCTTGCCCTTTCTTAAAGATAAGAAGCGATGAAATTAGTTTAATCAAGATGTTATAAGCGCTTTGTTTGTGTCGTGAGGCTTTACCAGTGAAGTTCGTGTTTTATAAATGGAAGTCTGGTGAATGTTGGTCTAATGAAGTGAGTTCCAGTGTAGAGGAGGAATGAAAGTAATAAATATAGCTTAGGAATTGTGATTTTAGTTATATAATAATTAAAAAAAAAAATTAAAATCAATACATGAATAACCTACAAACATTTTTATCACTTTATGCTGTTTGGAACATTGTTAAAATTATATTTTAAATAATGTTCCCTCATTTATTTGATACAGGTTTATGAAAAAATACTTTGTCATCATTATCATTTTAGATATTACTTTTGATGTAACTGAATGACCCAATAATGAATGAACCAATAACATGTTTAATATTTCCTTAAAGAAATATCTATAACGTTTATCGAATAGTCTTGATTAAAAATAAACATAACTAGCATGTACAGTTTATTTTCACACGTGTTTTATATTAAAATGTTGGAGTTTCTCAGTGGCAGCCTAATAGGGCGTCCAGACCAACCCTCTGGCATGTCAAACTTGCTTGACCATGAAGTCACATTAAATATTCAAAATAATGAGGGGACCGCATTTTAGAAAGCTATAAATTGTCACCACCTTAAATGGATAAATCTAAATTTTAAAATCCTTACTTTAACAAAACTAAGAGTAGATGAAATTCTAAGACTTGATCTATAAATGTATTATTTTTGCCAAAAATTATAAACTTTATATTTGCATCGAGGGTATGAATGTCTTTAGTTAGTTCTCTTGTTGAATTCACGTTCAAAATATGTGTGAATATGATATCTAGGTGTTTATTTCGTTCAGAACACACTTGTGTGCTGACAAGTATTGCATATACTTGGAGCGCAAGTTTAACCACTTTTGGGAATAGATATTTAGCGATTAGTGAGAAAATGTGGTACACTAACATCACTGGCTAGATCTTACCGAATAATGATCAATATACAAATGTCATAATCTCAAATATTGTAATCCTATAACTTTTATAATAAGCCGGATTGTTTGTTGGTTCATTAAAAGGCCCTGTGGTTGCACAGAATCATGAATCAGAACCATTCGGCCGCATTTTTGACATGCTAGCTCTATTGTTTGAACCGACAAATGATTATTGTATCACTGTTAAAGAGCTATCACTATCCTCAACACATGACAGCACAGGTGGCAGTATTTATATTATCTGTCTGGGCTATATGAACGCTTTGTACCCAAGCTTGGGCATCACAAGAGATATCCACATTGATATGAGACCTACATGTCAGAATCGTGAACCCTAATTATATTTTTGTGGTGCTTATAGTACACGACTTATTGATACACCTCACGTGTTCTGTAAGATAACTTAACAAGTCAATACATAGTTTCCCTCGTGAAGAATTGAATTGATTAGTGATTGAAGTGAGGTGTGGAATTGGTTTTAAGAAAATATCAAGGAATCTTTATTTCTACATAATATCTAAGTTTTGACCTCTTGTAATTCCACTTTTTCTCATAATTGTTTCATTCTAGATTTCTTATTATTTTATTATTTTGTCTGCTTCCATGTAGGGTTTTGTGCTTACACCCATGTGTGTATTTCCATCAACATTATTCCATTGGTACTTTATTAAATATCTGCTGTGTTATTTCTTCTGTTTACCCCGGTTATGGTTCTAAGAATATTGTTCAAGCCTTCTTAAGTCTACTTAAGGTGCTATTGGATGCGTAAAATAAACCTCAGTACACCCAACCGATACTTGAACCCTAAACTACCCATGATCGTCTAGCCTTTTACTAGAGTGACGACTTAGACTAGGCGGCCAACAAAGAGGGTTCTTGTTTATTCGATATGACATTTCCATATCAGTTTCTTGCCCAGAATTATGCCTAGATATTTGATTTCATCGTGAATTGGGATTTCATTTTTGAATAGTAGAAAACTCGTCACCTCGATAGCAACATCACCGCTGATTTGCTCATCATCACTTGAATCCGCCATTTATTGAACCAGTCTAATAGCTGAATATAATACATGGTTGCATTGCTAAGCTTGCCTGATTTATATTGTTTAATGTCGTGTGAATCAATGTCATCCACAAAGAGTCTCAATTAAATGTTTTTGTTGGTCTTTACTTCGGATATTATATTGAGTACAGGTAGTACACCAGTACAGATCCCTGAGGTACTCCCACAAGTATGTTCACTGACTTAAGCTATCAATGTTGTAAGAAGCTCTTCATTGATTTTTACATTTAGGTGATAAATGTATTATCAATGAGCTTTTGTAAAAGCCTTGCTAATTGATATCTTCTCAGTTTGACATAGTAACTATCATGGTTTATTTAATGTTTTCGGAAATTGATATAATATTATCACTTTGTTCAGATTGATTAGTAGAAGGGCTATCACTTTTGGCAACAATAGTTTCAACATTTCATTAGTAATCTGGTCATGCCGTGACGTTCTATTCCTAGGTAGAGGGATTATGGTATTCTGTAGTTCCTCGGTGGTGCTCAACTTGGCCCAGTCTCATGTTGGTCTGCGTACAAAATCATGTACAATCCTCGTTGTGACACTTTTTAAGTCCTCACATTTTGATTCTGCGTTGAATTTGAATTGGTCTGAAAGGGTTTCCTAGTTTGCCTTTATATTTTCCTAGTTAGAATAAGCAATTTCTCCTGAGTCCTGAATTGCAATTGATTGCCCACTGTACAAATATTCCCATCGTATGGGGCTGCCTATATCATGAAGATGTCCCATTTTGTTCTTCTCTTGTGGATCATCTTTATTCTAAAATAGAGCTTGACTCTGATATATTCAGGTCTGCTTTGGGGAGTATGATGTACCTACCAATACCGTCAGGCTTCGTGGTCACACGCAATTATAGTGTCCAGATGAGGCTGCTCCTCCAATCACAAATCATGATGCAGCTTGATCTGCCTGACGTCAGTCATGTATTTTCCTGAAACGTACTTATAAAGTACAGATGAGGCTTTTCCCATCACAAATCATGATGCAACTTGATCTGCCTGACGTCAGTCGTGTATTTTCCTGAAACGTACTTATAAAGTCTAGATGAGGCTGCTCCAATCACAAATCATGATGCAACTTGATCTGCATGACGTCAGTCGTGTATTTTCCTGAAGCGTACTTATAAAGTCTAGATGAGGCTGCTCCAATCACAAATCATGATGCAGCTTGATCTGCAATACGTCAGTCGTGTATTTTCCTGAAGCGTACTTATAAAGTCCAGATGAGGCTGCTCCAATCACAAATCATGATGCAACTTGATCTGCGTGACGTCAGTCAAGTGTTTTCCTGAAGCGTATTTATAAAGTCCAGATGAGGCTGCTCCAATCACAAATCATGATGCAGCTTGATCTGCCTGACGTCAGTCATGTATTTTCCTGAAGCGTACTTATAAAGTCCAGATGAGGCTGCTCCAATCACAAATCATGATGCA
>CABFVX010004437.1:10281-25313 GCA_902151425.1 Timema shepardi | reverse complement strand
GGGCTGGCTACCATTCAAGATAAGATACCATAGGTAGTAGCCGGGAAACGAGCCTAGGACCATTAGACTAGTAGCTGGATGTACTGACCACTACACCATGGGCTGGTTACCATTCAAGATAAGATATCATAGGTAGTAGCCAGGAAACGAGCCTAGGACCATTAGACTAGTAGCTGGATGTACTGACCACTACACCATGGGGCTGGCTACCATTCAAGATAAGAGGGTGTATCAGGAAGGTTCTAACTATTATTGACTGGAACAACGTGGGACCATTAATGATAAGAACTATCCCTTGTGGTGAATCTTATAAGATGTCCACTTAGTGACTATGCAGCATACTCAGTTATTGGTCAGCGCCATGCTTCGTACTCGGTCAATATTTGTACTGTATTAACTGATCATTGGTCATAATCATGCATCATACGACATTGCTCTTGTTTATGATTCGATCATTGATCAGAATCATGCATCATACGACATTGCACTTGTTTATGATTCGATCATTGATCAGAATCATGCATCATACGACATTGCACTTGTTTATGATTCGTCTGCGCAAATGAAATCCATATATGTACTTGATCATCGTCAGTTGATTAGGATCATATATCCTGCTCAGACTGTCCAAGTAAAATCTACTTGTGTACTTGATCATAGTTTATTGATCAGAATTATTCATCGTACAACAATGTATTTTATTGTGATCCATCAATCAAAATCAATTAATTTATTGGTGTATTATGTCTCAAGATTTACCATATGTGTGACAGCGTTTAATATTGAACTAGATTTTGTTTACAGTTTAGATAATACTTAACAGCTACGTGGGGGGTGTTCATTTTATAATGATCAGTGGCGAAGTGGGATTATAATTTTGGGGTAAACTTAGCCATTTTTAAACACTCATAAAGGGGCGCACGTAGCGATATTAAAAATGAGATTTTTATCAAGTTAAATAATAAAGTTCTGGAAGACTACTACTACTACTACTACTACTACTACTACTACTACTACTACTACTACTACTATTACTACTACTACTGCTACTACTACTACTGCTACATATGTTTATACTTTTTTGCTGTACTTTCTGTGAAATATATAATTTTGGTCTTTTCCTTCTAATTGAACTTTTTGTTCAAAAGACAAAGCCTCAGTATAATTATTTAACAATAAGTCAACTGAACCGAAAAAGTCATTGTGGATGTCTACAGCAACTCCCATTTTTTTAAGGGTAAATACACTAAATCCTAAAACATTACTCTTAAATATTATATTGAGAAAGTTATCACAAAACTAAACTAATCTACACTTGAATAAAAGTTTAAAACACAATATATAATATACTGAGAATGTAACCCTCACGAGTCTAGGATAGCCGGCTTACTGGTCGCCTTCATTCTCTGAGATGAATAGTTGCGCGCGCACTACCCTCCTAGCTCCCCGCAGGTCTGATTCTCCGGGTGTGTTAAGCGGAAAAGTATCAGCTTATCTTGCCAAAAGGAACTGACACATTTGCTTCGCTTACTAACATGCCACTACACTTTAAAAAAAAATACTATTATAAATTTTATTCTACATCGGTGTTATGTAAAGGGATGTTTTCTCTTCTTTTTCAAAACCTTTAGGGACAGCTGAACTTATCCTGCCTATCCAGCGTATACTCTCATGGCCGATCTCTTTACTATATGTTACATGACCGGTGTCGCCATCATTTGTTCATACACTAATATTAACATATACATGTTAAGTAAAACAATTATATAAGCATTAGTTATATCACATCTCCTCAAGTGAAAAAACAACCCAGACAGCATAGTAATCTGCCTTAAGCTGTCTAATTCGTGTCGTCTATTGATTGATATCGAACAGGAAGGTGCACAGCCCTTATACTTTTTTGAATTCGTTCAGAATATTTCTCCATTTTCAGTCTTCTCTGAATTTCAAAATGAACACAACGTTCCTGGTGTTATTACACTTTACCTTATATAGGTTAATTTTTTTAATGACACAAATAGAAAATATTTCACCTCATTTATTTATTTTTCTTGCTCTACTATGCATGACCTTGGCCCAATTTTGTTTTTAATTCTTGCAGGTTCCCAGATTTTCCTTTCCCCAATGACAATGTAGTACCTATTTTCAAAATCATCTTGTCCTGTTGTATGTTTGTTATATTAATGTTCATAGAACTTCCTTTTATTTTCCATTTTTTTCTTTTTCTCGGGAATAGTTCATTATCTCAGGCTGATTGAAATTTTCCTTAATTGGTAGTATTTACCACGATCTTCTACTTCTAGGCAGCTCCAAATGTTTCTACTATATGAAGTCATATCAGATTTATCACATCTATAACCAATATATTCTACTTGTTACACCCTGTATTGAGTTTTCTTAGGGTTAAGTTTAACATTTAAGTTGAGGGCATGCTAAACGACTTTTGGTATACAATAATGCTTTTGTATGTCTTTTACGGCTATGAGCTAATAGTCAAATTATACACCTGAGATGTAACTAAAATTATCATTGCTAATTTCTTGCAAAAAATTACTGTTTTCAATTTAGTCCAAACTCAACCCCTTCCTTCACCTCTGACAAGACATCTTGTGAATGTGGGGAATGCCAGGCCTCCACCGTGGTTCGGATTCCACGTTAAACTGTAGGTCCTCCATTTCATCTCACAATCACCCTACCATTACACATTAGCGTAAGTGCGTATAACCCGAACGGGTAGTAAGACGCGGTGCTAATAATAATAATAATAATAATAATAATAATTTAGCCCAAATGGTAATTTATCAAACTTATATATCCCGGAAGGGCATCAAAGTACAAATGTCATTTGATTATTCATCAAACCATATCTGATATCAACCATCCTTAAAATCAAGTACTTTAAAATAGCCTTTATTCTTTAATTGTACTTATATATTAAAGGGTAGGTATTTAAAATATCTTCTCACTTACTCTAATCCTTTGTATCAAGGCATAATCTAATAAACTTGCAATTTGTATTAATTATTAGCACGCTGCCGAGAAATACAGTCAAACCCTCATATATTTCCGTAAAATTTCAAGTTTTTTATTTTACTTTGGCTTAAAAGTCAGAGCCTGGATGGCCTATCAACAAGAACTGCCCTTTTTTACCCTTAAAATACGCCTTCAAACTACCCATCCATGTTTATTTTAACAACATCTTCTTTGCTCTTATTAACCTAATAGCATTCAGCTCTGGTATTAGTTCTGGAATACAGCAGACTCCCAATTCTAACATAGGCATTCCAACCTCTTTAACGAAAAAGACTAAATTATGACTTTTGTGTTTAAATGTAAAGCTTATATTTTCAATACAACCTGGCTTTATCTTAAATTTATCAAACATTTCCAAAATTCTTTGTATTAACAATTACTTGTCAATTTTAATTCTTTTTTTATATAAAGTATTTATATTAACAACTAACCTTTAAAATCCCTCAATGTAATCCTCGACTTGGTTTTCTTACTATGGATACTAAAAGATCATTATTGTTTTCATCATAACCTTTCTCGGTATCTTGCATTTCTTGCATTTCTTTCACGTCCTGATTTTTGCACCTTTTTCTCATATTGTCCATAATTCTGAAACTTGTTACAGCGTCAACCGTACGCAGGACATATTTTGTTTGAATATATATTACTATAATATGTGCGGTCTATTAATGGCTGGTCAAGCCTCGTTCAGAGCTATCTTTGGTCTGGATTCCCCTCGCCCTTTGTATCTCATTTTGTTTTAAATTGTATCGACTCTCGATCTTTATTCTTCCTGTACTTCTTTCCCATAAACCTAGTAGCCTCATTGGTTTGTTTTGGATGCTTCAATAGTTTAGTTTAAATTAAGATTATCCACAATAAGTATTCGTTCTTGAAGTTCTCTACTCCGTATTCTCATCGCAGCTCTAGGCGCCATTTTCGACTCGTCGAATCCGTGGTATTATCATCATTATCATCATCACCAAACTCACGCATTTCTTGTGTCTTCTTCAAATCAGTTATAGAGTCATCTAATGGTTCTTTTCCACCTGTTTCCTCATGTTAAAGAGAAATATATCATATATCACGTCCTTTTCGGGGGACATGAATTATTATTATTATTATTATTATTATTATTATTATTATTATTATTAGCACCGCGTCTTACTACCCGTTCGGGTTATACGCACTTAAATCTGTGCCGGGACCGAGGATTGAACCCCGGCCGCCAGCATAGAAGTCTGACACCTTACCCCTAGACCGCCAGGTCACCGGGGGAAATGAACATTTCAAGTTCAACTAATATATATTTTTGATTATTTCTCTACTTTTATTAAATGATTTTAATTTCTAGTTATATTAAAGAGTATTGTGTACCTATAGGCCCTTTTCACCCATCATATTTAACAATGGAGCCACTTCAGTTTTTGCATCTTTTGAATCTTTACCACTTTCTAGCAGAGAGATTTGATACAAACATCAATAATACCTCCTTAAGATATAGTTTAAATTACCCTTTATGGATCATAGGATCATACCACCTTCGTTCACTTAAAACTTCCCTTGGCTCGATGTTGTATGATGGTAAGGGGTTGGGGTGTCCTGACCAGGGAGGTTCGACTATTTCAACATACAGCTGTGGGGGGGCATTTCACACACGAGGTCATGGGGCTTGAGTAACGTGATCCCTTGGTTGCAATGGATTCAGACAATGGGTACTATCACGGAAGTGACCTTTCCTAATACTCATGACGAGTAAAAACGTTAAATATCTGTCTGGATAAGTCTGCATCTCATCAGTCAGCAAGTTTTCCTACGTGTGATTCACTCCCCTATTCTTATACTCTTAGCTAGCGTGGAATATTAATATATCTAAAGATCCTCTATATGTTTATAGCTAATCCCCTTTTATACTCTTAGTGAGCGTGGAATATTAATATATCTAGATATCCTCTATGTGTTTCTTGATAATCCCCTCTTATACACTTAGTGAGCGTGGAATATTAATATATCTAGAGATCCTCTATGTGTTTCTAGCTAATCCCCTCTTATACTCTTAGAAAGCGTGGAATATTAATATATCTAGAGATCCTCTATGTGTTTCTAGCTAATCCCCTCTTATACTCTTAGTGAGCGTGGAATATTAATATATCTAGAGATCCTCTATGTGTTTCTAGCTAATCCCCTCTTATACTCTTAGAGAGCGTGGAATATTAATATATCTAGAGATCCTCTGTGTGTTTCTAGCTAATCCCCTCTTATACTCTTAGTAAGCGTGGAATATTAATATATCTAGAGATCCTCTATGTGTTTCTAGCTAATCCCCTCTTATACTCTTAGTGAGCGTGGAATATTAATATATCTAGAGATCCTCTATGTGTTTCTAGCTAATCCCCTCTTATACTCTTAGTGAGCGTGGAATATTAATATATCTAGAGATCCTCTATGTGTTTCTAGCTAATCCCCTCTTATACTCTTAGTGAGCGTGGAATATTAATATATCTAGAGATCCTCTATGTGTTTCTAGCTAATCCCCTCTTATACTCTTAGTGAGCGTGGAATATTAATATATCTAGAGATCCTCTATGTGTTTCTAGCTAATCCCCTCTTATACTCTTAGTGAGCGTGGAATATTAATATATCTAGAGATCCTCTATGTGTTTCTAGCTAATCCCCTCTTATACTCTTAGTGAGCGTGGAATATTAATATATCTAGAGATCCTCTATGTGTTTCTAGCTAATCCCCTCTTATACTCTTAGTGAGCGTGGAATATTAATATATCTAGAGATCCTCTATGTGTTTCTAGCTAATCCCCTCTTATACTCTTAGTGAGCGTGGAATATTAATATATCTAGAGATCCTCTATGTGTTTCTAGCTAATCCCCTCTTATACTCTTAGTAAGCGTGGAATATTAATATATCTAGAGATCCTCTATGTGTTTCTAGCTAATCCCCTCTTATACTCTTAGTGAGCGTGGAATATTAATATATCTAGAGATCCTCTATGTGTTTCTAGCTAATCCCCTCTTATACTCTTAGTGAGCGTGGAATATTTATATATCAAGAGATCGTCTATTTGTTTCTAGCTAATCCCCTCTAACTTATACTCTTAGCATTCAATGTTAGTATAGTATGGTGCCACGGATGTCAGTGAATTGGTTAAATTCGTATTCCACCTTTTTCCTTCTTACTTTATCTCTTGCTTAACATTCTTTCTGCAAGAATTGCTAATATGTTTGTTTAATAAGTGAGAAAAATATCATAAAAATGTAACTAAAGTTAGGAAGTAAGGAGTTTAAGGTAGAGTAGCGTTCTAGTTATGAGGTCACTCATACCACCCATGAGCCCAATATTTTTGGTAAATGTAGTAGTCTAGTATTTGCTAACGATTCAACTTGTTTATAGGCCTACATCCGTATCGGCTCTAGTCGCTGTGGAGGTTCTCTGGTCAACAGATACCATGTGATCACAGCCGGGCACTGCGTTGCTAGGTATGTATGAACAAGGAACACCATGGGTTGGTAAGACTGAGCACGGTTATATTCCATGGACTCTCTAAACACACAGTTATATTCCATGGCCACTCTAAACACACACACAGTTATATTCCATGGCCACTCTAAACACTTACACTCACTCACACACACACACACACACACACACACTAATTTGAAATTTGCTATCAGATAATAATTGAGAGTATAATAAACCTTTTTCAGTGATAAAATCATTAGGTCCTAATGTTATCCTGTTTGAGTACCCAAAGTATTATTTTTTCCGTAACTCAATACATTATTAGTATAGGTCATTATGACTCCATCACATTTATGATCGTCAAGACCTAATATTCAGCTACACTGGTATTGTTACATCGATTATGATTTTAAAGTATATTTAGGTGTAGGACTTTAATATTTAGGTCTGCTTAACTTTTACATTTTTACATAATATTACTTTAGTCAATTTAAACCAGGCTAGTTTATATCCTCAATAAAAGTTTTAAATATAATCAAACAAAATTACCAAATTGGTACAATATACAGTTTATAAACTGTTAAACCCATTAATATCTATGTATTAAACAGCCACACTATTATATTTACTAGCTATGATGGTGATAGATGCATCTATATATCATATTCTTTAAATTTAAAATTGACACCTGGACATAAGAATCGAATCCGGCACCTTTGGTTGCCAAAGGTCCCGTGTCCAATTACCATACCTAGGTGTCAATTTTCAATTAAAAGAACGTTAATAATCTTTTAGCCTACTACTTTGTCATAATAACGTGTAGAATGACGAGGAGAGATAGATATCTAATATTGTGTTGTGATTTGTGTTGGGACTTGAGTAATTCCATCCACTCAATAGAGTATTTTAGTAGATGAGCCTTGACCTGCAAGAAGATGGGCAGTGCCTTCTAAATGTTCTTTAATGTCTTCTTTGACTTTTGTTTTATTATTATCTATGATGTATATATGATCTGTACTATTGTCTACAAGAATGAACAAATAATCATGAACAACTTTGCTTTGTGTTTTAAATATGTACAAGATATGGAAACCATTAATTGATGTCATAATACCTTTTACAACAATTGGTTTGTTCCATGGTGACAGAGCGTCAGCCCGGCAGGTCCAGGTGACGCTAGGAGACTATGTCATCAACTCAGCCGTCGAACCTCTTCCTGCCTACACGTTCGGTGTCCGTGAGATACGAGTCCACCCCTACTTCAAGTTCACGCCACAGGCGGACCGGTTTGACGTCGCGGTGCTGAAGCTTGACCGTCCTGTGCAGTACATGCCCCACATCGCACCTATCTGTCTTCCTGAGAAGGGAGAGGACTTCCTCGGCCAGTACGGCTGGGCTGCCGGCTGGGGGGCTCTGCAGGCCGGTACGTATCCACACCACTGATATAAACACACCAGCAATCCACATGATAAACACGAGGGTAAATACAAGCCAGTATATCTAGTTGAAATATTGCAACTAAACCAGAAACTTTCCAGCTCAAATTTAAATAGATACCTATACAAAATGTTAATCTTGTTTGTAACCCTTAGAGCCTGATTAAGGGCGGGTAGGCAACAGATGCTGCAGCCTCGGGCCACCACTGGTTCAGGGGCTCCAACTCCGGCTCCTGAACCATCCTGAACAATCCTGTGCAACTTCAAAAATTAATTTTTTGTTAGCCTTATTTATCTGATTTTTTTTTTTGTGTCAACTATAAAATTTTCATGTGAGCGAGAATTATAATTTCATTGTGAGAATGAAATTTTTGGAATGGAAAACAATGGCATTGACCTAAGTATCCTTGAAAATAATTTCTCAGTTTGACCCATTTTTGAAGGAGCACATTGCCAAATATGATAATCAATGAAAACGAAAGCCCTCATATTTATCCAAAACAATTTGTAAAGAACTAATTCAAGTATAGGAGAAAAGGTGTTATATTCAATCGTTAGTGAAATAAAACCATCAAAACACTATTCATTGGTAGCGGAGTATTCTCCAGACGGTGCTCTTGTAGACCAGTTGTCAATCGTACACAGGGACACCGATTTGGAGGAGGTCAAAGATACGTTTTTAAGCCAATCAAAAGTCTCACTGGGAAGTCTTTGTTTAATGAAGTAGAATCCTTTTTAGACAACAATGATATTCCTTTAAGTCCATGTCGAGGACAGCCTTTGATAATGCGGCGAACATGTCTGACCCTACAAAGGGTTTGAAGCACAAATGAAGACGGAAAATAAGTTTTTACAGGTCATACCATGTGTGGGCTACTCATTGAACTTAGTTGGAGTAAGTGCTGTTGGATCGTGTCTAGAAGTCTAATGGATTTTTCTGCCTACAAAGATGGTACTTTTTTTTTCTCAAGCTCTTCTTGTAAATGAGCCAGTTTGTTTGTTTTCAATATAAAGTATGATTTTATATTATTATTTGCTTCCATTACCTTTATTTTTATTTTGTTATGAATGTCACTATATTGACTGACTCTCAACTAAGAATATCAGAGTGAATTATATGACATATTTGTTTTCATGTATATCTATCTACCACAAAGCTAATAGAGGACAAATGGCTGAGCATAACAAGGGTAATTAATTATAAAATAAATGAACCCTGTTGGTCTAAAGATTATGAAAAGATACTTTCGTAGGGAAATAATCGTTAGTACACCCAACCAGGATTTAAACACAATTTAGGGCCAGATAAAGGACAAACACAACAGAGCTCAGCCATCTTGGTCAGTGGTGCTTGCCATAAATTCAACCCTATTTTCTGGTATTTTCATTTTCATTTTTTAATCCTAGTGAAAGTTTGCAATAAACAATACATAAGCCCCCCATTGTCGATCTCAAGGTCTAAAGCTAACTCTCTTAATAATTTGGATTCCCAATCCCAGAAATATCAGGATTTGAATCATGGTCAGTTTTGCTAAGTGCATTTTTTTAATAAATGGTTTCCTCCTCTTTATCTCTCTTCACATTAATGTGGTTACATTTTCTCTAAAATTCTACCTTCCTCATCGTTATTCTGTTAGTATAATTAATGTGAATGGGTACTAAGAAAATAGGGAAAAAAGAAGAAAAAAAAGTCTATGCTCACAAATCAAACTGAGCCATGTATTGTGAATTCCCTTTTTGAAATATTCAAAGAGAACATTGCAGGTCCTTGACATCAAAAAATGAAGAGGTGTCAGATTGTGTTTTCCTCTCGGTGGTATCTGTAGGTGGATAGAATCGTGTTCTTCCCTCCCTGTCTCCTCTGTGTTAGGTTCCCCGCCGAGACGTTATACCTAGTTCCAACAGACAAATGAAGAGGTGTCTGATTGTGTTTTCCTCTCGGTGGTATCTGTAGGTGGATAGAATCGTGTTCTTCCCTCCCTGTCCCCCCTGTGTTAGGTTCACCGCCGAGACGTTATACCTAGTTCCAACAGACAAACTTTATGGTTGAATTAACTCAAATATTTGTATCATTTAACTTTTCACCAAATAAAATACTGAATAATGGTTTTTAATGTGTTTGATGGAAACAAAGGTTTGCATTTCATTCTAAGGTATTGTTTGTCTGAGCCAAATATAATATAATGTTTATTGTACTGGTTTCCAGTCAGATAGGATAACAATAAACACCTGTAGGGATTTTCACAAAGGGTGTTGCACCAAAAAAACTAGAGTTGCCCAAAGCTAGAGAGTAAAACCTATTATCCTAGACACAGTAGATACTTTAAATATATTAATAAAGTCCACGTGACAAAAACTAAATATGTAATTTCTAGTAAAAATTAATTTATCATGTCATATATTATTACAATAAATTTTACGAACAATCTACAGAAATAAAAGATAAATTGTAATTTTTCTTGTTTGCGCAGGTTCTCGTCTGCGTCCCAAAACTCTTCAAGCAGTGGACGTTCCAGTGATCGACAATCGTCTCTGTGAGCGCTGGCACAAGGGCAACGGTATCAACGTGGTTATCTACGACGAGATGATGTGTGCGGGCTATCGCGGAGGAAGCAAGGACTCTTGTCAGGTGAGACGACAGTTACATACTGGGTAAGCCTCCGTCAGGCTTGTTTAGCGTTGCTCATGGTTATCTATGACGAGATGATGTGTGCGGGCTATCGCGGAGGAAGCAAGGACTCTTGTCAGGTGAGACGACAGTTACATACTGGGTAAGCCTCTGTCAGGCTTGTTTAGCGTTGCTCGTGGTTTGCTATATCTTTACAGTAAGATCATTAATATGAATATATAACTAAACAAAAATATTCCTTTAGGAGGACTGTGAGGTGTCGATTTTAATTGAAATTCATGTATTGTTCAAACATATAATTGAATTAAACGGTTAATATTGTTATTATAAAAATATAATTACTTTGCTTTAAAGTGGGAAATGTTGAAATTGTAGTGGATAGTGTAGACCTACTATTTATTTTTAATTTAAACTAATATGGCATATTAGTAATTTAATATTATATATATATATATATATATATATAGCACCGCGTCTTACTACCCGTTCGGGCTATACGCTTTAAGTACTAATTACTCTAATGGATTAGGAATTGGGAGGGTTTAATTAGAGGAAGTGAACCCGTATTTGCGTGGAGGGAGAGTGGAAAACCATCTAGGAAAAACCACCCCAGTTCACCCGACCGAGATTCGAACCTCGATCTCCCCGTCGTCAGCAGTCGGGATCAACACGACAAGCGCGTTAGCCAACTACGCCACCGAGGCCGGAGGGTTAATTTAATATAGCCTACATAGATTATCTTACCATCACATTTAGTTTTACAAACAAACAAAAATTAATAGAGTATATTTAATTGGTTTTGTTTAAGTTTTAGAGGCAGCACAGAAAACGCAAATACATGTTTGTAATTTTCAATACTCATACAGGGTGTCCAGCGACCTGGAAAACCTGGAAAACAGGGAATTGTCAGGGAATTTGCTTGGTCTGGGAAAAGTCAGGGAATTTTATTAAATTTCTGGAAATTTTACATTTCGTCTATATAAAGCCTTATATTTTGATTCACAATAGCCAAAATAACACTTTTCTTCCAGTTAATACCCACCTGCAATCACTTTCACACCATTGTCCATGTTGAGCAGACTTATATCACTTCTCAAGGTCAACAAGTGAGTTTTGTGTCCCTCCACCCTTCTGCCACGTGTCTTTAGCCAAAGTTGAGTCAATGGTTATTTACATACGCAAAATTTGACTAGGCCTACATTTTAAGTAGAAGGAACTAAGACTAACTCTGTCCCACAACTATTTTAAATCTTTCTTGCTTGAGGTAATCTTTTAATGGCTCAATACAATTTTACTAAAATCCATTTTTAACTTAAAATAGTCCATTTCCCCTGAGGCAGAAATTATTTAATCCCTTTATTGAGTGATACAACCTCAGAATGTGTGTGTATCTAGAAAAAAACATACTATTTATCTGTGATCTTAAAAAATTATTTTCGTAATATATGTAATATTGATAAATAGTGGTCTGGGAAAAAGTCAATTGGATCTGGAAAACCTGGAAAAGTCAGGGAATTTAAAAATATAGTTTGGCTGGACACGCTGTCATATATTAATAAATATTAGAACATTTGTATCTACAAATTAACCTACTTTTGAAAAACACTGCATTTACAGGCATACACAAACTTTGACAATCGGCTTGTTTGTGATTGCTTAGTGATGAATATTTGTTTGTGTCAAGGAAACTTAAGTTAGTAAACTTGTTCTAAAAAATTATTATATGCTTGTGGTCTTGTCTCATTCTATTTTAACGCTACAATACTCTTGTGAAAGGACCACACTTCTTAAAATATTTTAGTTTATTACCTACGTTCTATATAAATTTAAATTTAAATTTAATTGTCTAACCTTGATTACTCAGATCTTAATATAAAAATCTTCAGATAAAGTTATGGATACCTTAGTCAGTTGAAATATAGTGATTCAATATGTTTTGTTATATATCCTCTCCTAGACCGGATGAATAGTCATTCTTATATATATATAAAAAAGTGAATAGGGTTAGTAAAAGTTTTTTTTAATGTATTTTCACAAGTTACATTTGAAATTAACAAATATTCATAATTTAGTAAAAATAATGTGCATATTTATTTTACTATGGATTTTTTTTAAATCAAAATGAGAAATTTTTCAACATTTTTATAGCTATATCTGGTGACTATTCAATGAAATGCTTGACATCATTTTTTTTTCCTCTACAATTTTGGAATTGTCTACTTTATACATATTGTTCCAGGGGCCAGGTTTGCATCAATGTGGCATGTTGACCTCACTCACCCCCTGCAATTACAACTTAATATTATCATATCTTGTATTTCACCTCAGACAAAATAAATCTACTGCATATACATTTGGTCTAAAACACGTATCTAGTAATATGAAGGTGACCTGGCGGTCTAGGGGTAAGGTGTCAGACTTCTGTGCTGGCGGCCGGGGTTCAATCCTCGGTCCTGGCACAGATTTATCTGATTACCAAACCCTTCCTTCACCTCTGACAAGACATCTTGTGAATGTGGGGAATGCCAGGCCTCCACCGTGGTTCGGATTCCACGTTAAACTGTAGGTCCTTCATTTCATCTCACAATCACCCTACCATTACACATTAGCGTAAGTGTGAATAACCCGAATGGGTAGTAAGACGCGGTGCTAATAATAATAATAATAATAATAATAATAATAATAATAATAATATGAAACTTTTTTAGTCTAAACTCTCCAAAAGAAAATTACTTACCTAACTCACAATTTTCTACAAATAAAGTTTTAGAAGATTTTTTTCAGGCACCTGTAGGGTAAATAACCACCGCTGATTATATACAGTCCAAACAACTTTTCGAATGTAATGTTTATTTGAATTAAATTAATAACTACATGGAGTCTTGACTGTTGCAAACATAGAGACCATATATGACCAAAAAATTATTGTAGCAGTAAATTTGAAATTCCATACTCATTGTTGACCTTAGCCCCCCACCCCCATTTTATGGTAGTCTTTTATATATATATATATATATATATAAGATTCAATGTAATTATACCATTTTACTTAATCCCACTACTGGATTTGTTCTAAAAATCACTAGGTACTCTTATAATAATCTACAACGTTCATTACGGGGTAGCTATTAGACAACTCTACCCACGGATCATCTCAACCAGTAGCGGATTTAGGTTTGAGGACGCCCTAGGCCCGAGACGATATGGTGCCCTTTTTTTTTTGTAACAGTATATATATATATATAGCTGATTAATTATTTTAACAAAGAAATTCTACCCTCAAAATGGTAATATGTTTCGATAGTAAGAGCGCAATAAAATAAATTTTAAAATTTGGTCTTACAATTTACAGAAAACCCAATAGATTTTTAATTTTAGTCGTCTTAAAAATGTTGCGCCCTAGGCCCGGGCCTCACGGGCCTAAGCCTAAATCCGCTACTGATCTCAACAACTGTTATTGCCAACCTAAGTATGTATACACTGAGTTTGTTGTTAGAAGCACATCAATACTCACTTTTTAAATGTTTTCACTTCTTCAGACGCAATTCCTAAACCAATCGTGCCACTCACACTCTGGTTGTCTCTTGTCCCTGATTTTGTCATCTTTTTTCAAACGGTCTAATTTGATTAGTATAAACTTTTTAACATCAGCAAAGCAGAGGTAGCTCCAGTTGTAGAGTGTGGGGTAGTATGATATGAAAACACGAGTGATGTTTGTATATCTCCTTTATAAACCTGAAAAATTTGAAGGCGCTTCAATATTGACCTGTTTTGGTGCCCCACTTCTCCATTAACCTAAGTCCATCTTGGTGTATACAGTTGTAAATAAATATCACTATTCATGCAAAAGTTTATGAATTTGTAAATTGAAAATTGTGGCCCGTTGTCGGCATAATAGTTTCTGGTAGACCAAATAGTAAAAAAGTAGTCAAATTCTAAGACTGTTGTGTCTCTTGTGATAGTTTTTACCATCCATAGAACCAACTCAAGTAATCCATCACAATACACACACAAACACACACACACTCACCACCGGGTAAATGTCCAAGGAAGTCCATGTCTAGTTTTTCCCAAGGTCCCTCAGGAATTACTGACTATTTGCCACTCACGGCAACGCTGGCAATATTCTTCAGTCTTATTTTACACATCAAATCACCAGACCTTTGTCCTCAACTTTTGTTTCATTTTTATGATACCTGGGTGACCCTGGTGTGCTGGATGTAATCCTGTCTTTGAGATTCATTTGTATTAATAATATTGTGCCCCTTAGTAAAAATATTTCATATTCACTTATTTAATCATTGATTAACTCATATTTCCTAAACTTTGATGTCCAGGAATTTTAACGTAAGCATTTGCCAAATTCCCGCATTACTGGATCCATTGTCGATTCCGCATGCAATTTCTCAATGTGTATAGCTCTAGAAACACTCTCCTTTGTAACTCATCTCACATGAACCCCCCCCCCCCCCCCCCCCCC
>CABFVX010004437.1:0-10148 GCA_902151425.1 Timema shepardi | reverse complement strand
CCCCCTCACCCCCTTCTTCCCTAACAAATAATTTTATATTTACCAATATTTGTTTTCTTGGTGGTAAACAACTTTGAATCAATAAAATTGAAGTCACATAACCCACCTGTCAAATCTAAGTGATGGCTCATACCTTGGGGAAAAGATAAATTCTGGTTGTTTATGGTCTGTTATTAGTAGAAATTCTGACCCATACACATGGTAGTGATATCTCTCAAGAGCATTCCTCTCTGTTTTACTGTATCTCCTCTCTACATCACTTAGGATCTTGCTGGTAAATTCAATAACTATAGGACCATCAAAGTGATAATGAATCATTAGGCCTCCTAAAGCATCTGCAATACTAGCTGTTTTTTAACTGCAGTCAAATACTCAGAGTGATGTGGCCAATGCAGGACTGCTCTGAGAGGTTCAGTCAGTGTGGAATAGTCAGCTATAAGCTACATCACCCCACTATACCGAGAAAACTCTTTAAGTTCGTCCTCTGATCTCGGCTTGTGGAAGTTTTCTATAGCTGCAATCTTAATGTCTAATGTCCTCAATCTTATCTTTGTCTAACCCACATTTATTCCTGTTTATTGTTAGACCTTTAGATACTAATTGTCAGCAGTAGATATATCATGCTCCTGTTGGTTCTACTATGGACTAGCCAGTCATCAATATACAGTTCTGCTTCCTCCATCCTGCCTGCTATATGATTCAAGTATGCTATTGTGTCATTTATCGTGGGTCTTGGATGCTTTTGTGAAAAATGGCTTCACTCTCGGCCCACATGTCCAGTTATCCCCACATAACCGCAGTTCACGTGTCTTTTTAACTTTGCATACTGTTGGTGATACCCATTTTGAGGGTTCATTTAACTCTTCAACTATGCCTTCTTTGAAAATTAGATAATCTTAAATCTAATGCTTATTTTACACTTTGCAGAAATATTCGACCAGTTAGTGCTACTGAACTCTTCTCATCATCCATTATGAGCTTCAGCTGATAATCTTTCAGTTAACCTATTTTTTCTGAAAATACTATAGAGTATTTCTTTGTACTCTACTAGAGTCAATTGTGTGTTAATGCTCTGCTTTATTAATCCTATTTTAAGAACCCCTAGCAATCTCACTGCTTCTTTACCAAATAACAAATTACCAAAATTATCGGCAGCAAAAAGAGTCAAAATTTTTTGCTCTTGTACTATTACGTGTTCAATTTCTGTTTCAGATTTACCTTATGGAGATAGTGGTTTAAAACTTTCGTGTGCAAACAACTTTTTGTCAGGCCTAATCTAATGCCCTTTGATAATCATAGCCTTCAAGGATCCCCGTGTATTTTTAGAAAAAATATTACATGATACCCTTGACTCTGTAAGTTAAGCTTGACACCAGCACCTATTAGTGCTGTTATATAATCTCCAGTTTCTGGCACCCTATGAATCTGTAACACGTATTCATCTATATGAACTGTTTCCTCGACTTGTTTGGTGACATCCATAACATTTTTGTAGCTATCAGTTTTTTTAATCTCTTGCTCTCTTGGTTTTACAAAACTTGGCAAAGTGACCTAATTTCTGACTGTTACGACAAGTGCCATGACGTGCTGGAAAGGTTGGGTTATGAAAGTATTGTTCAGTTGGTACAGGTCGAAAACATTTACCTGCGTCAGATCTATCCCCTTTTGTTCTCAGAAATCTCTCTCTAGGTTTTGTGCCAGTTTTTGAAATCATTAGCTCCAGTTTTGCTTCCATCACTTGAGTCTGCTGATCAGCTTGCTCTGAGGGTCTTGCAAAGGCCAATGCCTTATCTAGATTAAGTTTATCACCTTCTTTCAACAACAATCTTCTTAACCCACTTGAAATACATTTCTCATTGACTTGATCAATCAGCGTACTTTCCTCAAAAATAGCGATGTAACAGTTTTATACTTGGCATTTTAATCTAATGACAAATTGGCTAACACTTGGACCGACTCGCGACATGATCGTTGAGATTTTGACATAGTGCTTTATTGGCCATTGATTTAAAAAAGACAAGTTTTTCAACCACAGTCCTCATTTATTAATTTAAATGCACAAACCATACAAACTGCACCGCCACACCTCGCCTTTGTACACTACTTGGTTGCTTTCCAATGCAACTCGGGGCCAACATAGCCGAAGCTTGACAGTTCCATAATATGTCCAAGCTCTACGATACAAATGAGCTCTATCATCTTACTGAGCTAATCATACAACTGAGCTCCAACATATGTGTCACTATTCTCTTTGACCCTCGCTCTTATGGCAAAAGGTTGAAACAGAACTTAAACAAATACATTTCTTAGTTTTATAGTACTCTCGATAATTCTATCATATTAATAACCACTTTTATGTTTCTTTAAAATAATAAATAATTTCTTTTAATTCTAGGTTCCTTTGTAAATATAGTAAATAAATAAAATTAATTAAAATGTCAGTTTCATTCAGCACACACGTACGTTCATCTGTGTTTTGTGATAGAACCCCAAAGATATTTTGTTCACTCTTCAGGCACTTTATTAAGAAACTCTATAAATAGAGCATGTGCATTGTCTTCAGAAGTTGATGCCGCATCAAACGATGTCGTTAACTCAGGAAATGTAAATCAAATACTCTGTAATTTTTCTCCCACCAAATGTAATAACAGTGCCTTTTTATGATTTATGTTCACTATCTCAAAGGCCATTAAACATAACTTAACATAAAAGATCTTATCCTCCAAATTTCCCAACTGTGCATCACCGATGTTTCAGGTCCATTAGGATTATGGTTCCAATATTCTTCCTCCTTTGCCATAGTTATTGAGGGATCAAAATGTATCGCACACACGCAACCCAAACTTGTAAAATGTTATACCATATTTTAACTATACAAACACGTATTTTAGTATCAAGATATTGGTTGTACCACATTAGAATATACCTAAATGCATTAGTGTAATTCTCGTCACCATTCTAATGTTCTATGTATTTATACACTAAGTTTGTTTCACTTTCAGGCTATATATTTCATGTATTTAATATTTTAATAAATATTAACTTAAAATAAATATATGATTGTAATTCTATAGTGAATATCAAAGTTGTATATATCTTAATAAACATGTAATATATCCCAGAACTTTTTTTTTTTTACATATGTTGTCCTATAAATTAAAGTTGTTAATGTTTGAGCTCTTGGAAAACGATATCCTCATATTCTGATAAACAAGACTTGCCAATTTATTAAAGTTGTTATTGTTTGAGCTCTTGGAGGATGATATCCTCATATTCTGATAAACAAGACTTGCCAATTTATTAAAGTTGTTATTGTTTGTGCTCTTGGAGGATGATATCCTCATATTCTGATAAACAAGACTTGCCAATTTATTAAAGTTGTTATTGTTTGAGATCTCGGAGGATGATATCCTCATATTCTGATAAACAAGACTTGCCAATTTATTAAAGCCATCTCTGTTGTGTTACGGTTTGTTCAGGGTGATTCAGGAGGTCCTCTAATGATGGAAAAGACTGGCCGTTGGTACCTGATAGGTATAGTGTCAGCTGGCTACTCTTGTGCCCAGAGAGGACAACCAGGCATCTACCACCGGGTGGCCCACACCGTCGACTGGATATCCTACATCATCAATTCGTAGCCCCCGCCATCTCGGATCAGATCTTCCATCAGCACAAGATGGAAACTGAATCCAGAGAAAGTTGAATGAGCTTATGTTAAAGATGATAGGCCTACACTGAATTCTTGACTGACTATTCAATCCTTGGTTTACCATTCACTTTGAATAAAGGTGTTTACTTGGCCAAGAATTCATACTTTCATATAATGTTGAAATGACCAATCAATCAAGATATGAAATGTTTTGACTCGGTGAACTGTGACAAACTTTGTTAGTTCATTTCTATTCAATCACATTTTAACAAAAGATGTAATCAGTGTGAAAACCAAACCGGTTATAAAAATACACTAATTTAACTTCATACTTAAGATCAAGTGAACGTAGATGAATTCAACATTTTGATGTGTTCTTTTGAGCTTCCAAAAATGTTTAATTAGTTTAATATAAATTGATTTTACTCCTCCAATTTTTATTTAAAACTAAATTATCAAAACATTTCTACCCACATGAATGTAAGGCTGGGACAAAATGAGTTATTTTATTTCTAGTCTACTTTTACATATATTTCACATAATTAAGATAGTATTCTAAAACTAAAAAATGCAATTAATTTAATTAATTAAGTGTATTCTGTAAGAACACCCAATTCTATATTTGTGTCTTGTAGGAACTAAAATACCAGTTTGTCTAGCCACTGGCAGTTACTATGAATTAAATATTATTGATCAATCAATAATTTAAACTAAACATTTTCTAAAGGAAAATACATGACATAATTTAGAAACATAATTAATGAGTTGTTTAAACTAGTAGCATAATTAATATTATATAGAAGTATAAATTAATACCCAAATTATTATAAATCATTATGTAGAAAGAAAACCATTTAAACATGGTACTTATATTGACAGTAAAATTAACAATGTTTGGTGATATGTCAAATGCAAAATAGTTTAAAACTCCAGTTTTTATTCAGTATTTCTTAAAATAATCAATAACATTACAAGTGGAAGAAGATTCAAGAAAGATGGATAAAATATGATATATATTTTAGAAAATCAGCTGGACAGACAGGGTGACAAATGAAGTCCTAAGAAGAGAACTTTTTGTATATTATTCTTAGGTACAAAGTCAACTCGATCGGGCACATCCTTAGGAGAAACTGTCTTCTGAATGACGTCATAGAAGGAAAGATTGAGGGAAAGATATTGGATGACTTGAAGGAAAGAAGAAAATTCTGGTTGGCTGAAAGAGGAGGCAGAGGATAAGCCACAGTGGTGGTCTAAGTTTGCTAACAATAGGAATATACCTGTAATAAGACAGAACACCTGATAATAATAATAAACATGATATGACACTCTCAGTGAAAAGAGAGACCTACCATGCTTGACATCACTGCAAGAAGAGCAATTGAAAACAACCTATTGTTACCCCTCATTCCGGGAGTCTAGGGTTTGTCTTGTACTCATTCTTCAGCTGGGGGTGTGAAATAATCATTTCAACTTCCTTTTTGATAACATCAAAAAACAAAAGCATAAAAAATAATTTGGTAAACAAATTGTAGACACCAAATTGATTACTAGTCATAAAAGACAAAAACAGGAAATGCAAATAAATAGCAGGAATGTATTACAAATACATACACAGTTCTAGAGGAAATATTTACATAAATTAAGGTACATCATTATTTATATGAAATAAGGTACAAGAAGGAGCACCAGGATCAAACACGATAAGGATTTTATATTATAACAATAACATAGTTCATGTTGTATATATTTGATTAGTTACTACCACTCAATCACTTGACTTATATATTTAGACCATTGATAAAGGACCATGAAATGTTCAAGCAAACTTTTAGAACTAGAACCCAAAAAAATAAAAGAGAGAGAAACTAATTTGCTCAGAATTAAAAACAAATGACTAATATGTGTTTGTATTAATCATTTTTGGAAACTATTTGAAATTAAAAATATATCAACCTTGGTTTTTTAAATTTTATTTTGATTTATAATTTTTATAATTGTTGTTATTGTTGTTCCAATTAAATAACCACATAAATGCAGGTACACTTGCTCTAAATTCAACCCTCCTCATTCCTAGACCATTAGTGCAGTTACATAAGTTTATAATCCTAATGTGTAGTAAAATGCGGTGATAAAATAATCTATTAACTTTTTGACCAGTGACACCAGTGTAGTGTACAAACCGGGTTCCTCTCTTCATTATAAAAGCCATGTTACATTTGTTTTTTTTAATCATTCTAATCCCTATTTTCTATTTAGTATATCATCTTATTAATGTACCTCCCTCAAATAGTGAAAAGAGATATTTAAAAAAATACATTTTCAATAAATAATAGCACTATTGACTTATATTTAAAAAAAAGTTATATATAAATATTAACTTATCTAACTGTTGAAGATAAGTTTGTCTCTTATCTGTAAAATATGCAAGAATGTTTCTATCCACCACTTTGTTAAAGTAAGTGCCAAAAAAATGGGAAATAAATTAAATTTATCATAATATATTCCATATATATTTCTAGTAGGTATGTAAATTGGCATAATTTAGCTAATAATTAGTTCACAGAATGTTACAAGCACTAACAAATTTATTTAAACAATAGCAGATTTAAACAGGGCAACAGATTCATTTAGAGCCTATTCTAAGAACCACAAACCAAAATTTCAATAGTTTCTTTTCGTGTATAGTAAATTTCAGACTAATAAGATACAAATGTTTTGAGAATCACTAAATTTCTAAATAATCACTCACTTATGTTTCATATAAACATGCACAATATTAAATGTTAGTTAATAATAATATAAACATTATTATGTATTTAGTTGGTTGTTGTGATAAAGTTATATCACAAAAAATTTTAAATAATTATTAGATCTTCATTGAAGATCATTTCATTAAAATGAATCAAATAACATTTGTCATAGTAAATAATTCATAAAGTTGTTCTTGAATGTACCATATCTCAGTTTGTCTATTTTTTCATCTTTACATTGTTGTGTGTGTATCCAACTAAATGCCACATTAATATTGTTTATGTTTGTATCTTGTACACTCAGTTTGCAACAAAAACATAAGTTCCTGAGTCCCAGTATGAGACTTAGCAGAAAATCATATGGTATATTTATGGTTGTTCTTTAAAAACTAAATTATAGTTCATTACTGTATACAATTATTGTGAAAATAAAACATAGTGAAATCTTAGCACATAACAATATAAAGTAGGTTTTAAAATAATTGAAGGAGGAAATTTGGAATAAATTTAACAAATTTCAATTATTACAATATTAGTAAACATAATATAATAGACATAATATAAATATATATACTTTTCAATTAATGATACACTAATAAGCTCTTTTCACATTTTGATCTACATTTTATTATATTTTACTATATTGGAGCAGCTACAGAAACAAAATTAAGGGAACAATTATTATTGTTTTTTACTCTTGGTTCCTTTTTTCTTTCCTGTATATTCTTTCATGTAAAACATAATAGGTACATTAATATAAATTTACCTAATTAGAATTCAAAGATATTTTGGTTTATAATAAATTCCTCATAGGTCCTTAACAATATCGACCCAATTTTCTAGAAATTTTAATTTAAAATATTTATAAATACACATTTTTTATCTATATTATTAGGTTCATCATACATATTATTTCTTTGAAAAAATTATTTTCACTCTTTCTCTAATATGTCCGGTATTATTTAAAAAAAATTGTTAGTGACAATAATTTCACACAATAACTTCATATTTTCATAGCTCAGTTTGTTAACCACTTTTTTTTTTAAATAAAAATTATTTAGGCCTATGCAAGTCTAAATAAAATTTTAACTATTCCTTTAATAGTTGATGAAAACATTGATTGGAAACATACTAACCACTGAACACATATTTTTTGAGGATTTAAAATATCATCTAGAAATATTTTTTCGTTTTGTTATTTTAAACATCGCTACCTATATTATAATTAAAAATTAACAACAAAAACTTTCCAAAGCATCATATATTATAATATATTATAATAATGTTGTAATGTCAATCTTGATCTAAGTTCAGTTGCTAGGTTTGTACGTAGCTCTCCTATTTTGTGAGAATAATCATTTGCTTCAGGACTTCCTGCCTTCAGAGCGAAAGTTTTCACTCTTGGTAATATCATAGCACATCACAAATACATTTTTAAGGCCAAGATTGTTGAACAATATAAATTTACTTTAAATGATAAACTTTATAAGTCTCTTGAAATAGCAATTATGAAACTATGTTATGAAAATGTTGAATTATATTAAATATTATGATTTTAATAACATTATGGAAACCTGTAATATTGTCAATAGTAAAATTCTTTGCATGCCTATATATTTGTATGCTATTAAAATAGATAGTTCTATAAGATCACTAAAAATAAACTGAACAATCACTATTATAGATTAGGTATGCTTGATAACTAGGATATTGTAGCTTCATTGCAAGCTACAATGCTAATTTGTGCAACCAAGCTATGTGCCGTATACATCTGACATTCAGAGAAAATATGTGCAAAGTATTTTGATTATTGTGTCAGAATATAATATTAAATATATTTTATACTAATAGATGAACAAATGTTTATATAAAAGTAGTTTGAAAATAAATGGCTCATATATTTTGTCCTGTAAAGTCGCTTATTTAAAAAAATATCTTATATATTAATCTAATGAATAAGAGAAATTAATGTGTAAAATGTCATATGTAATTAAAGTATGGCGTAGAAATTAAATTTAAATATTCTAAAATGGTTTATATAGAATTGTATTTAAATTATTAGACTACAATAAAATTACATTTTTTTTAGTAAATGTATTTTGAACAAAAAAATAATTATTGGAATTAATTGTGATGTCACTGAGCAATTTCAAGTGTGATAGCATTCTTGTGATTACCAGTTCAACATAGCATGTGCGTATGACCCGAACATGTACTAAGATTTCGTTAACTAGAAAAAGACATAGCATGGTGTGAGTTGTCAAGCAATGCTGAAGAAAATTCGCGTTACCGGTATTGTAGTTGCTAGCTGTTGTACTACGTATATATTATATATAACTATGTATATCTATAAATCAATGTCAATTTTATATTGATGTGATTTTTTTTAGAATCATCTTTATTTTACTAAGATGATAGGAGAAATATTTTGCTTCTAACCATATTTAACTGAGCCCCTGTTGTGATCTATTTAGTTGATTGTTAACTATTTGTAAGTGTGTTCCTTAAAAATCTGTATAATGTTTGTTACATATTTGTATTTTGTATAAAATTAAATATTTAAATAATAATAATTTTTCTCCTGTGTTTTAATAATTACACCATAGAAAGAATCCATTATTTAATGACGCCTGGAGTTTGAAACCTTGTAGTTGTATGAATCTGCACATTATTATTACTATTATTTTGCAAATGGATATATCTAACAGCTATAAAAAGCTACCAGAGCTAATTTCATGTTTTCATACTGCTATCAATTTATATTGTTATTATAAATACTTATAAAATAATATACTTAGCACCACGTCTTACTAACCAATTGGATTATAAGCTTAATTACTAATTACACTAATGGGTTAGGAATTGGGAAGGTTTAATGTAGAGGAAGTGAACCCACATTTGCGTAAAGGGCAAGTGGAAAACCATTTAGGAAAAAATCGCCCCCAGTTTACCCGAGCGAGATTTAAACCTCAATCTCCCCATCCTCGGCAGTCTAGCTCAACACAAAACCAGCGCGTTAGCTTACTACACTACTGAGGTGTGTCATAAATACTTATAAAACACAAATATTATAGTAAACTATTTTCATTGTTAAACACAAAAATATGACTATGTTTTCTAAAAAGTTTCTAAATGTCCTTTTGCAATAAAATAAATGCATTTTTTATATCCACCATCATCATCATCATTATCATTATCATCATCAACAGTTTCCAACCTGGGGCCGGGTCAGTTTAGTAAAATATCTCCATCTTCCTCTATTCTTCCACCACTCTTCCTCCTTTAATTTCTCCCATTCTTCTCCTCTCCCTTGTATACTTTCTGTTATCTTCTCCTCCTATCTCTTTCTTGGCCTCCCTTGCAGTCTTTTCCCTACATACTTCATCTCCATAATTCTCTTTGGCATACTCTTAATTTCCATTCTCATTTTATGCCCATACCATCTCAGTCTCGCTCTCTCTATTATCTCATGTACTCCATGTACTCTCCATTCTTTGATAACTTCATTCCTAATCTTGTTTCTCCTCATGACAGCTAACATACTCCTCACAGACTTCATCCCATGTCCTCCACTCTCCTAGTCTCTCTTACATTCACTGTCCATGTTTCAGCTGCATATGTGACAATGTGTACAACATACACCCTTTACAGCACTTCTCTTCCCCATAGCAGGTCTCTTACACACCTATAGAACAACTCTCCATATCAGGTCTCTTACACACCTATAGAACAACTCTCCATAGCAGGTC
>CABFVX010004436.1:39901-65648 GCA_902151425.1 Timema shepardi | reverse complement strand
AGACACAGATAATGGTTCACATCAGGTTCTATCCTAGTGAGACACAGGTAATGGTTCACATCAGGTTATATCCTAGTGAGACACAGATAATGGTTCACATGAGGTTCTATCCTAGTGAGACACAGATAATGGTTCACATGAGGTTATATCCTAGTGAGGAACAGGTAATGGTTCACATCAGGTTATATCCTAGTGAGACACTGGTAATGGTTCACATCAGGTTTTATCCTAGTGAGACACAGGTAATGGTTCACATCAGGTTCTATTCTAGTGAGGAACAGGTAATGGTTCACATCAGGTTATATCCTAGTGAGACACAGATAATGGTTCACATCAGGTTTAATCCTAGTGAGACACAGATAATGGTTCACATCAGGTTATATTCTATTGAGACACATATAATGGTTCACATCAGGTTCTATCCTAGTGAGACACAGGTAATGGTTCACATCAGGTTATATCCTAGTGAAACACAGATAATGGTTCACATCAGGTTCTATCCTAGTGAGGAACAGGTAATGGTTCACATCAGGTTATATCCTAGTGAGACACAGGTAATGGTTCACATCAGGTTTTATCCTAGTGAGGAACAGGCAATGGTTCACATCAGCTTATATCCTAGCGAGACACAGGCAATGGTTCACATCAGGTTCTATCCTAGTGAGGAACAGATAATGGCTCACATCAGGTTCTATCTTATTGAGACACAAGTAATGGTTCACATCAGGTTATATCCTAGCGAGACACAGGTAATGGTTCACATCAGGTTCTATCCTATTGAGGAACAGGCAATGGTTCACATCAGGTTCTATCCTAGTGAGACACAGGTAATGGTTCACATGAGGTTCTATCCTAGTGAGGAACAGATAATGGTTCACATGAGGTTCCATCCTAGTGAGGTACAGATAATGGTTCACTTGAGGTTCAATCCTAGTGAGGAACAGATAATGGTTCACATCAGGTTCTATCCTAGCGAGACACAGGCGATGATGTTTTGAAACTTTCATTTGATTTTCATAAGAAATTACGTTCATACAAATACTATTTAACTAAGGTACAAACAATAGACCTGGAAATGGTTTTTATTGTTTCAGTTTTCAAAATTAGTATAAACGGGTGTGAGAGCCCGCTCTTCTGGTAAGACGTGTTACACAAAATGAGATGTTCACTAAGCGGGTATATAGGTTTTAGAGCCGTGCCAACCAGCTCCGTGCTGTAGTGGTTGGTGCACCTAGCTACGAACCTAGGATCCCGGGCTCTGTTCTCAGTGGGTACCAAGGGGATTTCTCTCTAAAGTGGAACTATTCCAACGGTCGCTAGGGTTTGGTTAGTTAGGCTAAGTTAGGTTAAGACTCCCACTGGCCCACACCTCCATAATCACTATCAGCACAGCATTTCATTGCTGGTACGTGCAGACACCCTCCCATGGTGTACCCTGGACAACGTTCTGTGTCACCAGAGCAGCTAATAGTCTACATACAGGGGACACATCTGGATACCATGTCTCTCCCGGTCATATATGCCATATGTTTGTGAAAAAGGCGTATTTATAGTCTCGTGTCGAAAGACAACCAATAACTCTGTATACGAATAACAAGCAGTTCAGGTCAAATGGGGGATTTGCTCACCTCCAAATATTGGAAATATTTACGTCTCTTAAAAGTTATATTTTACATTGAATTAACAGACACGATCTACTAAAACAGGGTCGTCAAGCTTGTCTTTCCCTGACAACGATCCACGAGCCGCCATTGATTGTGGACATGAGATGTTGTCAAAAAGTATCGAAACGTAAAAACACGTCAGTCCCTTTTCTAGCGTTTGGCCAGCCCTGTCCTCGATCCTCACCTCGGGCTTATAATAGTCTGGACTGGGGGCACGTCTCCGTGACTGGATTGGACCACTATCATCCTCGTTAATCACTAGCCGCGGTTATATCCTCGCCCCACCCACCGACGGACAATTGACGGGACGACCGCGTCCTGTCACTCAGGGAGACCCTCCATCTAGAACCATGTTTGACATCACTTTTCACGTCAAGGACATCTCTAACTATGTTGAGGGTGCTACAGTGGAGATCACTGAGAAGTCTCGAGACTTTTAGAAATAGGGCATCATTTATGATATGGTTTGATATTTTTAAATATATCTTCAACCTAAATGTAGGCAAATGTTATGACCAGTTAAAAATTTTAGTATTCTAGTTTAAAGTTTAAATGTATGACTTCTTACATAAAGCTCTACAAAAAAAAAACTCCACATTATCTTAAAATGCTCCTCTATGACCCTACCAAAACACCACTTTATTTGACAAAGGAAGTCTTGATTTAGGTTTATAACCTTGGATTAATCTCATAAGTACACATTTTTGCATAAAGCATGGTTTAGATCAACAAAAAACTAAACTTTTTCTTTACTGATCAGAAATCTACTCATAATTGTTGGCGCCTAACTGCTATGCAACCTGTTGTACTGTACATGCATGCTTGAACAGCCTTGCTCTCCTGGTGCTGTACACTGGACACAGTTTATTGGTACTTTGCCGAATATAGGTGTACAAGTATTCTGAATATCCTTTGGTTCAAACAACAAACAGGGATCAAACCCTGACCTTCACATAATCTGTTTCTAAAGTGACGTGTGCCACGGTGCACAATGACGTGTGCTACTGACAATTCGGCGTTCGAGACCCCGGACCCGAGATCAAGTGTTTTGAAGCTCGCTCAACACTCGCTGGGTTCAAACCCTGGACAGGATCATAATCAAACAGCCAGTGAAGTTAATTAATGTCTCAGCAACTTCACTGGGGGATGTTTCCAACGTTTCAAAGTCAAGAGAGCAGGAATATATTGATAATCTAGATATTGATGAAGATTACGACCCCTGTAATTTTTCAGAAGGTTTGAATGGTACAGTAAAAATCATCAAGATCTCTCCCTCGAAAGATACGCTATTTTTAGTCTTTACTAACGAAATTAAAAGGAAGTTGGAAGCAACTCTTACCCAACAACTTAGTGTAATGGGTAATCTAAAATGGTATACATCTGCCTGTGTAGAGTACTCTCGTGTTGGAGGGCAGGGAGATGAAACAATACCCTAAGTCCTCTAAGTCCTGACGAATTAAAATCACAGATTGAGGATGCATGCATTTACATGATTGAAGCAGCTTCTTCTTTCCACCACAAAGGAAGTGATTGGTCTGAGGACAGTGTAAAATACTTAGAGCTTAAATTATCTAAATATGTTCCTTTGGCTGCTTCCAGCTATATTCCATTACCAGAAGAGTTGAGAAATAAACATGCCCTAATTAATATAAGAAATGTGGACAGTAAATGTTTTCTTTGGTCTGTGCTAGCATTTCTATACCCAGATGACCAGCACGCTTATCGAGTGAGTAAGTATATATCACTGGAAGGTAAACTAAATATGGATGCTATTGAATATCCTGTGCAAATACCACACATAACTAAGTTTGAAAAACAAAATAATGTATCTATTAATGTGTACGGCTACCAAGGTGAAATATTCCCTTTAAGGATAACTAAGGCTAGTCGTGATAATCACGTGGATTTGTTGTTTCTTTCAAATTAGAATGGGGGACATTATTGTCTTATTAATAACCTCAGCAGATTGCTAATCTCACTGACCAGACACAATGATGAATCATACTATTGCAAATATTGCTTGCATAGATTTTCCAAGGAAAATCTCAGGGATGATCATATTGAGCGATGTGCTGATTTCGATGCTCAAAAGATACAGATGCCCGAGGAAAAGGATAAAATATTAAAACTTTTGACATATAAACATATGTTAAGAATCCCGTATGTGGTTTATGCAGATTTTGAGTGTTTTAATGCAATATCAGGGTGTGCACCTAACCCCAATCCCTCATCAATTACAAAAATGACAAAGCATACACCATCAGGATTTGCATATGTAGTCGTCGATTCGGAAGGTAAATGTGTGAAACCCCCTGTTGTCTATAGTGGTGAAAATGTTGTGGATACCTTTCTTCATAAACTTGTGGTAGAAGAGACCATGATCATCGAGATGAAGAAAAAGGTTGTCCCTATGCGCATCACCCCTGAACAAGAAAATCAATTTATTTCGGCTATTGTATGCAGTACCTGCGAGAAAGAGTTGGGTCAAGACCGCGTCCGTGACCACTGTCATCGCAGTGGAGCTTATAGGGGTGCATCCCATAGTATGTGCAATATTCAGTTTCAGTATTCCAAGAGAATATCTGTCATTTTACACAATTTAACAAATTATGACACCCATATTATCATGCAGAAAATTGGGAAGTTTACAGACAGAAGAATATCATGTATTCCAAACAATATGGAAAAGTATATCTCTTTCAGTCTTGGGTATTTACAATTTATTGACTCGTTCCAGTTTTTAAGCAGATCTCTTGAAAAACTGATTGAAAATCTTTTGCTTGTTGGGAAAACTCAATTTAAAATACTCCATTAAAATATCCCTTTCGATAAAGTAGATCTACTGCTACTAAAAGGTGTGTTCCCTTATGACTACATGGATTGCAGCAGTAAACTGAAAGATGGTCAATTACCACCAAAATCTGCATTCTATAATCAGATACACCAACAACATATTTCAGAAAGTGACTATGCTCATGCTAAAACTGTTTAGGAAAACTTTGAAATGAATACTATGGAAGATTATCAAAATTTATGTTTTAAGTGATGTTCTACTCTTAGCAGACGTCTTCGAATACTTTCGCTCTTTATGCTTTGAGTATTAGAAATTAGGCTGTACATTTTTGCACAAGCCCTGGACTAGCATGGGCGGCATTTTTAAAGATGACCCAGGTTGAGTTGGAGCTATTAACTGACATTGAAATGCATTTATTCATTTAAAAGGGGATACGTGGTGGGGTGTCTATGATTTCTAATAGACATTCTGAAGCAAACAACCCCGATATGATGGATTTTAACCCTGAAAAGGAGGTGAAGTATATCATATAATGGAATTGTAATAATCTATATGAGACTGTTTTATCTGATGACTTTTACCAGGCAAAGAATCTTTCAATGTTGTATTTGATGATTTTTTAATAGATAAAATATAAGTTTACACACTTAATGACTTTCTTTTCTTATAGATCTTGAAGTTTTAACATATAAACTCATTCAAGCAAAAAATGCACTTAATGCGTTTTACCTCTAAACAGGCGATTTAAAAGAGTAGTCGAGACTTACATAAGAGTTGATCTACCAGCTGGAGCTCATTCAAAACCTCGCTATAGCCCTCTTCAGCGTGAGAGATGGCGGCCGCGTCGACTGCTGGAGCCCCAAGTGAGGCGTCAGTGTTTGGGGGTGGCGGTTCTTGCACACCATCCTGAGTCTCAAGTAGACAATCTAGCCTCTCGATCTCATCCAAAATATAATTATATTCCTGGGGGATGACTGACATGTCGTCGGTTTGAGATGCGAGTGAGGCGTCAGTGTTTGGGGGTGGGGGTGCCTGCACCGGTGGTGTCACGTCCCAAAACTCTGAAATTAGATAAATACATAATAACTACTATCACTGTGTGCGGGGGGGAAAATGTAAACACTGCCAAAACATATCGAGGGCTTACCCGTTGAACAGCCTCTTTCAGCCAAGCAAATCTCCTCCTCTGTGAAAAGCTCCAACAGGTCTGCGCGCATCGGTAATGTGTCTTCTTGAAGGTCTATAAAGAGCAAAAATACCTCTGTACACCCAAGACGTACTATGTAAATTTGTTACCATTAAAATATACAAAACGTTTTAAAACTTACCGAAATTGAACCAGTTTTCAAGCTCGTCAAAACTCATTTCGTTTTTTATCAGGTGCAATCACAGACTATAATGATCGACTGTAATGATTTTGAGGTTTATTTATATTCGATCATTTTGTTATTCCCCAAGTTTATTTTCTAACTCATTAACAAATGATGCCTCTGCTTTTAATAGGATTAAACGCTAAAAAAAACAGTAGTTCATCCATTTCAGCTCACACGTCAACATAAGTGCGTATAACCCTATCGGGTAGTAATACGCTGTGCAAATAATACTTATTTGATCAGAGGACCTGGTTTGACATCCCGTTCAGATACATGTATTATAGTTTATCTTTTGCCGAACAGGGTATAAATTGTTTCAAGTCATTCAACATGTTATTCTAAAACTCGTCGACTAACCGAGGGAGGCAATCATCAAAGTCCTGGGGGGAAAACCACCCAGATCTGACTGCTAAACGATAACAACTCGAACTCGTCATTATAGTAGCTAGTGCTGTTTCAAGATAACATATGCTATACTCCCCGCCAAGTCTGTTGCTCTAGACTCTATAGTCCCCGCCAAAGATGTTGCAACTCAACATGGATTAGAGGTTGTAGGGGGGAGGGCTTCCTGATAATTAATCAACAATTAGCATATATATATATACATATATATATATATGTGTGTGTGTGTAATATCTGTGTTTTATTCACTAGAAACATTCCCGAGCGCCTCGTACTCATAACCGATAATCAATTACCAATTAAAAAATATTAATAATCAATCAACATGTCCAGGGAAGGGAGAGGGGGTATACCAACATGCCCTCCCCCGGGATGGTTTTCCACCACGCAAATGCCGGCTCGGCGGAGCGATGTGAACAGAGCTCGCGGGGCTGGGGGTGGGAAGTCTATAATCGACAATCAACATGCCGGACGTGGGTGGGAAGGTTTCGGGGCGGTTGATATGATAGGGTTTTGAGCGGAAGCGGGGTGCCACGGTTTCAACATGTCTGGGTTCGAATCTCTCTGTCGGGGTGATATTCACTGTCTACGCTAGACACAGAGCCGTGCACTGATAATCATCAATCAACATGTCTGGGGGGCTGAAGGTGTCACATGTAGGATGCTCGGGGAGGGTGGTAGAAGATCTCCAAAAAGGGTTTTGATCCGTTGAGCGGAAGCGGGGTTCCAACAACACTTATCTATTCATACTGAAAATGTACTATAACTTTTTCATACTCAGATTTTACCCTTCATACACAAATACAGTATACATGTTGAAGCGAAACCATTATCGACCCTAATCGACAAGGATGTTTACAACCATGTTCAAGGGCTATATTGGGCTATGGTCCCGGGATCACTACTTTTATTATTAGAAGTACAAATTATCGTTTGAAGAGTCATTGACATTTTTTTAGACAACTTTGAACTCATAATTTAAACTTTTTAACTGGTCTATAAAACCTTCTGATAAATTTCGCCTACATTTTGTTGAAAACGATATTTAAAAATATCAAGCAACTTTTAAATAATGCGGGATTTCCAAACGTGCGCAATAAGTCTCAGAGCTCTACAATGTAGCAATCTTAAGGACAAAATGTGTCATTGGGCCAGTTTCATAGTCAAATTTAGTACGCCTCAAGTGCGGTGCTACACTAAGTACATGAATACACCTACCTAAACCAGAATGGAATGGGCCAGTTTCCTATGCGAGAACGGCCCATTCCATTCTGATTTAGGTAGGTGTAGTCATGTACTTAGTGTAGCGCCGCACTTGAGGCGTACTAAATTTGACTATCAAACTGGCCCATTGCGATCGAAGCTCGATATTACTCAAACTAATATATATATATTACAAAGTTTTACACAGTCTCTATTTTGAAAAGTATATTCAGACATTTTGGTACAGCCCACACAAACCCTCAAATCAAAGACTTAAGTTATGCCCCGGAAATGATCTTGAGGAAGAGATTTTGGAGAAGATGGCAAACACCCCCTGGAGTTTTTTGTTTTGTCTCCACCCTGTATTTGTACTCGTTGGCATAGCTATAGTTTTTTATAAGGACAAGGAAGATATAATACGTAGGAAGACTACCCGCATTTGTGGGGAAAAGGAGGTGGGGAGATTTGGAAACAATTTTGTAAAAAAAACCTCACTACACCCGTTTGACTCAAGCATCGACCTCCATGTGATCACCAAACTAGACAAGACGATACTGGCACCTTTGTCCGCGTGGAGATCCACCTTATCGTGATAACGAACCCGGGTCACTGGGCTCAGAGTCAGTCACGCTACTTGCGGCAAAGCATATCCTTGTGTTCAATCTCCCAACATTGTTACCGTCAAGTTCATGACACGCTGACCAGGACTACTTCGGTCACTGCCAGAACAACATGGCGGACCTACTTTACCAGCGCGTACAGTGATTTCAAAACTCGCACTTCTCGAGTCTAATAAGCTGGCCATTTTTTAAAAAATGTTAAGAATAATTTGTTACTTTAAATAAAATTAAGAAATTCGATTATGTGATGATATATGTAATTGTGTCACCTATAAAATAAAATATATATACTAATTATAGGTACGATACAATCGTGCATAATTTATTTTATAATATTCTAGCAGCTTTCTTTATCCGTTATTCGAATGGTTAAGCAGCACGAAAACTGTATCAGATTAGAACGTTAAACAACCAACTGCCCACTTTCTGATAGTTTCTTGTACAATCCTGAGCTAACTATGCGAATCACAATCCAATCATGGTAATAATAGATTACACCGTGGTTCGGATTCCACGTTAAACTGTAGGTCCTCCATTTCATCTCACAATCACCCTACCATTACACATTAGCTTAAGTGCGCATAACCCGAACGGGTAGTAAGACGCGGTGCTAATAGTAGTAATAGTAATAATAGATTAAATACCGGAGACAAAATATTATGTGGTCCACAAACTGAGTGCATGAACAAACGCAATCCAGTAGCAACGCAATATTTTACCTGAGCACAGTCAAATTATATCAAGGAACTAAAATACATTGTAACAGAAATATGATTAAAAAGAGCCAGCATCACAGTTTTCCAAAGAGCATACATAAATAATATGCTCTGTTTCAGAAACAAATTGAATAATAAGCACCGTGGTTTTCTAAAGAGCATCAATGTTCGCTGAACTGTTAATTTAAGCTTCGATAGGTAGTTTTGATATCGCTAACGGATCCCCTTAATATAATATCTAGTTTATGTAAACTATTGGTTTATTTTCAGATTATTTTGTCCACTTATACAAAATTCAAATTTTTAACCATACATGGAAGTTTCTTTTTCAACTTCCTACCCCCTATTTTTAAAGTTAAAACTTTCCCACTTTTATGATTATTTTGAGGTGGTCTTTTTTACAAACTTGGATTTTTTTCCTACTGCCACCAGAAATATAATAATTTTTTAATGATTTGAAACTACTATAACCCTCTCCTTCACTTTTTAACTTCCCAGATTCCCATTTTGAAATGTTTAGATTTATTTGAATAGTGTCTAAAGTTAACCTCGGTGGTCTTGAGGTCAAGTGCTTGCTCCAGGATCCGATGTTCATGGGTTCAAACCCGGTCAGAGTCAACAGATTTTTCTTGAGTGATAAAAATCCGTAGCACAACTTCCTTCGGAGGGGAAGTCAGTCCCATATTGAATACAGTACCTATGTAAAATAACCATGCAATATATGTGAAAATATCTTTCCCAGCAAAATTGGTAGGCCCTTTCACTCTCGTTCATAGAAATTATCGTTTGTTGAAATAATCAGTCGGTTCATAAAGTGCACGTTGAATACCTCAAACAAATAAATACTATTTTACATGGTTTATTTACGTGCTTGCCAAATTTCAACACTAAACCAAACAGAAAATAAGTGTTCCATATTAATTGTATCAATTTTGAACTCTTCAATATACCGGTAATCAATTTTGAAATTCAATATGGTCAGACGTAATTCGGCTATCCAGGATGGTTTATTGACTTACATTTTATATCATACCTAAAAGTGTTTTTAAAAATTTTAATTTGGAAAGATTATATAGACTGAGGCTTCATTCGACTTTCCAGTTAAAGGTCCCCATTGACATAGATTGTTGAGCTTTCGGTGTTTAATTCCAAGGAAAACAAATATATATTTTCACCTTGAAATTACGGTGAGAACTTTTCTCTCTCTCTCTATATATATATATATATATATATATATATGGTGTGTGTGTGTGTGTAGCCATCATAACTATAGCAAATTTAAGGGGGTGGAACAATACATTAAATTTACTATTAAACTAAATAAATAGATTGGGATTTTGGTAGAAAAGATATTTTATAAAATATAAACATACACTGTATATGGCTCGGTTCCAAGTCCAGATATTTAAAGGACGTCACGCTTTCCACAAGGATGAAAGAAGAGACGTATAGTCAATTGAATGCAAGTTAGAGGAAAGTATTTATTTTAAGCTTGATTTCTGTAAAATGAGCAATTTCCCGCCATGCTATGATTTGTACAAGTGTCACACATTCTCAACTGAATATTAAAATATTTACGGAATTAGTTATGTTTATATAGGCCTATGTATATATTAAATAAATAATATTAAACTCCAGTAGTTATCCATTCATCTTAGCTCGAAAGAGTGTTTCTATATTTTATTCATATTTTATGTTTGATGTATTTATGCTCGGTTTGATGATAGCAAATATGCCGGTATTTGGATTCTATCTGCGTGTTTTTTCCCCCCTAAATAATCTTTTCTTATCCATCCACGCAAATTCAGTTCTTATCCTATAAATTCTACCTTTCTCGTCGATACCCCATTAGTGTGGCGGATAGTTTGAACAGGTCGTAAGACGAGGGGCACAAACAAACTCACACAAACACACCCAATCCTATTGGCAATCGACTCTTCATCGTGAGTGGAGAAATCCAATCTATGAAGCTTTCTCATCCATTTCGTGAATCGAACCAGGGCCCCTTATTTCGCTAGACAAATGTAATGATGACTGGTCAAGTGTGTCGTGTGGTACTCTCACGTTTTCAGGTTGACGTTTTGTTTTACTGCGAATTTGTGGTAAAATCTAGCTTTATTTATTTATTTGTTCGTCTGAAATGGTTGCAGCGAGAAATGAGGGAAATCGTAAAAACCAGGTCAATTCTTGATCTTAAGTTGTTGAATGGTTTACTTTTAACTTGTAATGAGGATCAAGAACATGACTTAGCTTTCTAAAGATGATAAGTTTTTATTTCAACGTATTAAGCAAGTAATTAAATGTTTTTTCTTGACTATATAGGCATTTTTCGTTGAATTTTATTTTATTGTTGGCGTTTTTTAAACTGTTGTTGTTTGCTCAGAATTTTATCTACCTGTACAGATTATTCGCATATTTACACTATTGGGTGGGATGGAGAGAATGAGGAAGGTAGAGTTTCAAAGGAAGTGTACCTACATTTTCGTGCAATGAGAACTGGAAAACATTTGAAAAATAAACACTGTGATTGGAGCTATGGTCCTCCGCGTCGTGGACAAATCAGAGTAGACGAGACTAGCTAGCACCTTTTATCAAGTGCCACCGAAGTGGGCAGTGAAAACCCACCTGAGAAAACTCCATTTTCTTATTTAAGACTGCAAGAAAAACTTGAAATTAAATGGTTAGGAGCACACCAGCCTAATAACTCTACATTGATGCAAGTAGATAGCAAGGGAAAAAAAAATTAATTCTTGGTTTGGTAAACCAGAAAAACACAGTTTATTAGTTTTTTATTGTTTATTTATTATTTGATGGTGAGGGGTTGTGGACTATAGGGGTAAGATTCCCTCAGCGCGTCTCGCGTCTGCGATCGCAGATATGGGTGAGTGAGTCGCAGACGTAGGATACGGTGTTTCCCTGAATGCATCTCCTGAACGCCAGTCGTGGGTAACTGTATGTGTAGTACAGATTGTTTCTCACTTACAAGAGTTTTTCAATTGTTTATTATTATTATTATTATTATTATTATTATTATTATTATTAGCACCGCGTCTTACTACCCGTTCGGGTTGTACGCACTTACGCTAATGTGTAATGGTAGGGTGATTGTGAGATGAAATGGAGGACCTACAGTTTAACGTGGAATCCGAACCACGGTGGAGACCTGGCATTCCTCACATTCACAAGATGTCTTGTCAGAGGTGGTTTTTTTATTAAATGCCCCGTGTTATTTTGTTTTTGAAATATTGTGAATAAAAAATACTAACTTGGTCGACCAACTATTCCGTGAGTTGTCCTTCCCATGTTGCATGGCCATCGTTAGCTATACATATTTTCTTGGAGGGGGAGATAAAATCTTCATTGAAATCTAATTTTATTGCTACTTTGTTTTGGTACATCGTCACACAAGATATAATTGCAAAAAAAACTAAGTATGTTAAAACCACAAAATAAAATCGATTTATAAAAAAATCATATTTGATAATAAAGAAAGGAAATAAACCCTAACAAAATAATTAACACAGTAATTAGGATAGAAATGGTTCAAAAGTTATTTTTTTGAAGTCCAGAGTCATGATAAAAATGTAGCAGCAGGCTCTCAAGTTTTCTTACATCAATTGAGTCCATAACCATGTCCCAAATACATCAAAAATTGAATTCAATAACAAAGAAAAGAAATATAAAAGGAACACAAAATATTGCTAAAACTGGTCCAAAAGTCCTCCTTAAGTCAGACCTGAAGAACAGAGTTGCAGCAGCTACTTGCCTGACATCGAGTGAGTCCAAGATGTCGTTGTGAACATGACAGAGAGCAACGTGGTTCAGTCTCTTTTGAGTGATTGTGGTACTCAGATATGTCTTCAGCCGTCTGAGAGAGCTGAAACTTCTCTCTGCCTCACAAGACGAGCTGGGTAGAACCAGCCAGGAGGCTTCGCATTTATTCTGGTGTCATTCGTTAGAAACACTTCGTAGCATCTTCCACACAGGAAACTGTGTTGATAAAAACATCAAGTTCTACTCGCACGATGTGTCTATTTCTGGGTAGTCACTGATATAGGAACAGTTTCCTCCAACCAGGGGTACTTCAATTGAATTTTATGTTTGTAAAGTATAAGTTGATTTATTCACTATTAGATTATTACATTTCAACTAACTAAAATTTATCACGCAAGGTTAATTATTGAAATATTGGGGGAGGGGGGGGGGGCTGTCCCCCTTCCCTCCCCCGCCATCAATGACACTCATGCATGCTAGTCTCGGTAAACTGGCTGTCGAAAATTGATGGGTGCTTTTCCACCTTTACAAATAAATGTTCATCCTCTTCTATGGATAAATGTCGTACCATTTTCAAAAACCAGTCCAATCAAACATAAAACTATGACACAGACTGAGGACACCTCCACCTCTTAATATTTAAATGCCACTAAATTGCAAGCACCACCTTAATTATGATCACTGTAAGTTCGAGCCGACTGGGATCTAAGATTTCCTCGAATAGTGCGTGCGGTTCCTTTGAACCACTATTTTTTGTTCCAAGAAACTTATATTTATTTGGTGTGTCGGTAAGCAATTATCACAAAACTCGATCCAATACAGTTCTACTGAAACACACGCTTCGTCTGCGTCCCACTACTCTCGAAGCGATGTAGAGACGCTGGACGCGCACGCTGGTCGCCAGTAGCAGTCGCCTGAAGGAACTCAATCACATTATATATGGCTGAATTCTAATTATTAACAAGCGATTTAAATTCAGATAAAAAATAGAAATATCGGTCTCGTGAACATTTGAGCTCCAAACCAGTACGCTATCAAGTGAGTTAAGGTGGATATTGATTGTGGAGACGGTTTAACTTCTACTCATATATCCTGAGAGAATTTTGAGACAAACTTGGATGCATACTACTCGAAGATGGTTTCCTAATAAAACCAAACAAATCGTTTTACATGATACACTCAATACAATAATAGTGTTTACTTTCAGTTACGTATTTACTACAATGGCACGTTGTGGCAACCCATCGCCTCAATCCTTTGGCTCGTTACAGATTTACAATGTTGTCAGACTGAAAACTCAGTCGCAAGCAAAACAACGCTACACCGACTCGGACGACAGTAGAAACCTTTCAAAATTAGCTCTGGTTTGGTACAGCCTGCGATTTACGAGTTCATGAGTTGCGAGTATTTTCGCAAGTTTCAAAGTTAAGGGTCCTGGCCACATTACAAACTATGGAAACCTGTCCGGTCGCAGGAGCAAGACGCGAGACGTGCCGAGGGAGTCGTACTTTAAACATTTAAGTAAAATAATTAAAAAACATGAGGGATATTTATTCGTTTGTCTTTATTTATGCAGATTATTTGGAAAATGCATGTAAGTTTAAAACATTTATAACAGTAAATATTGCATCACAAATAGATTCCGCGGCCAAAATTTCAATCCCAAAAACATAATGAACAGGTTTCAAAAAAAGGCATATATTATTAGTCATATTAATAGAATTCTTAAAATACTGTGATACTAATGAACTATCATTAAGGGACAGACGTGCCCAACTTTTGTACAAATAATCTTATCACTTGGTTAGTTTGAATCAAAACCTATATTATTTTATTATTTTTGTTAATAGATTTGTTTAGTGATTTTTTTAAATTAGTAAAACTTAATTTAATTGAATTTAATATGAACACGTTGAGAGGAAAAATCATTACCGGTAAGCTTTGACCAGGCCCCACCAAAAATAAAGATCACGCTCCGCCACTGCATGGACCCCGCTAAGGTGTTAAGGTGTAAGGGCTAGTAGGGCAACTTATATATAATGTGCACTCCTATTATCGGGAGTATGGGTTGTGAAAACCACATAGATAGATCCCCTGTGGCAAATTACCCCTGTTCCAGTAGTGCTAGATTATAGCCTCGACATCCCCTCAGCTTACAAGTGAGTATACGTGAGCCTGGCACCTTAAATAGTGACTGGCCTAGGTCTGGTGTTCGAATCTGGTCGAGATTCAAGTACGAGACTGTAGAAAGAAGGTTGAGCGGGCCACTGAGGCGGGTTCGCAAGTTCCAGTGAGATGCTGAAGATGTGGAGAAAGTTAGTGCGACCAAGCCAAGAGGTGTTAACCCCGAAACACACTTTGTCAACTCGTCCCAAGACACGATACCTGATTAATCTTCCTCTCTGTCTCTCTCGCTAACTGTTGCAACCACTTATCACTGTCTTACACACCTCCGTAGTCACCTTGACTTATCTCGTGTTGCTTTATTAGTAGTATCTAGTTGTCGCCCTCAGTGGTATTAAGTGATCTCCCTCAGTAGTATTTAGTTGTCACCCTCAGTAGTATTTAGTTGTCACCCTCAGTAGTATTTAGTGGTCGCCCTCAGTGGTATTTAGTTGTAGCCCTCAGTGGTATTTAGTTGTCACTCTCAGGAATATTTAGTGGTCTCCCTCAGTAGTATTTAGTAGTCGCCCTCAGTGGTATTTAGTGGTCACCCTCAGTGGTATTTAGTGGTCGCCCTCAGTGGTATTTAGTTGTCGCACTCAGTGGTATTTAGTGGTCGTCCTCAGTGGTATTTAGTTGTCACCCTCAGTGGTATTTAGTGGTCGCCCTCGGTGGTATTTAGTGGTCTCCCTCAGTGGTATTTAGTTGTCGCCCTCAGTGGTATTTAGTTGTCGCCCTCAGTGGTATTTAGTTGTCGCCCTCAGTGGTATTTAGTTGTAGCCCTCAGTGGTATTTAGTTGTCACTCTCAGGGATATTTAGTTGTCGCCCTCAGTGGTATTTAGTTGTCGCCCTCAGTGTTATTTAGTTGTCGCCCTCAGTGATATTTGGTAGTCACCCTCAGTGGTATTTAGTTGTCACCCTCAGTGGTATTTAGTTGTCGCCCTCAGTGGTATTTAGTTGTCACCCTCAGTGGTATTTAGTTGTCGCCCTCAGTGGTATTTAGTTGTCGCCCTCAGTGGTATTTAGTTGTCACCCTCAGTGGTATTTAGTTGTCACTCTCAGGGGTATTTAGTTGTCGCCCTCAGGGGTATTGGGGTAAAGTGCTCGCCCCAGGGGCCCATGTTCGTGGACTCAAACTCAACACAAGTTGACGGATCTTCCTTGAGTGATAAAACTCATCTTTTGGGGGGGGGGGGAGGTTAAGACGTAGCTCCAATGTTGATTATGACATGTGAAGTAATTCCGATAGGTGGTGTGTGACAATACCTCACACCACAATCGCTCATAGAAATCCAATGTGACAGACAATGGGGAACCACCACATGACCTGAACTCTCTTAGTGCAGGGGATGTCTACCAGATGGTGAAGGCAGCAGTAACCAGCTGCCCAGCCTCCGATGGACAGTAATCACTAATCACATCAAACCAACCTTTGTGTTGTTGACCTACGAGAGAAAATATTTAATACTGATATGGGTGACCTGGCGGTCTAGGGTGTAAGGTGTCAGACTTCTATGCTGGCGGCCGGGGTTTCAATCCTCGGTCCCGGCAAATATTTATCTGATTACCAAACCCTTCCTTCACCTCTGACAAGACATCTTGTGAATGTGGGGGATGCCAGGCCTCCACCGTGGTTCGTTTACACATTAGCGTAAGTGCGTACAACCCGAACGGGTAGTAAGACGCGGTGCTAATAATAATAATAATAATAATAATAATAATATTGATATGCTGGCTGTCAGTGGCGTAAGCTACGTGACCTAGGGGGAGACAGTACATAAATATAAACACTATTGTTTACGTCGAGCCCATCTCCTGGGTATTACAGTAACCGGCAGGTTAGGCAATATCACCAGAAATCACCAGGAATCGCATCCAATTTAGCTTGTTGAATTAATCACTTCAAAGCGGCTAGATCGGGAACAATGCATCAGTCTTTTAATTTTAAAATAATTACTCTACAAACTATTTTTTAAGACCCGCTTCAGTGACTGAATGGTCTAAGGCGTCACACTCGTATTAGACTCACCTGCTGATGACCAGGAGATCAGGGTTTGAATCACGGCCAAGTTTTCCGGTTTCTTTTCCCTAAATAATTTCACACTCTTCTTCCATGAAAATGCGGGTATATTTCTTCTAAGATGCTCCCTCCCTCATCCATACCTCATCAGAGTAAGTATCATATATGCGTTTAACCTGAACAATAGTAAGATGCGGTGATGTAGGTATTTTTCAAATTATGGTAAAATACATTCATAGTTTTTATAAATACAGTAATTATAATACAGAAAACTGCACCACGTTGCAACGTATGATTCGAGCTTTATTACCTAACTAGGTCAGGTAATATTTGTAGGGGTGAGATGGGCTCTTAGAAAACACCCAATCCGGTATGAAACACTCGAGCTAGCGAGAGTCATTTGGCACACGGCGAACCACTCAGCTCAACTCAACTCAACTCAACTCAACTCAACTCAACTCAACTCAACTCAACTCAGCTCAACTCAACTCAACTCAACTCAACTTATGCTCGCACACTCATTGTATCCAACCCAGAGCGACATTGTCAGTGTAAATATGTGGACAGGCCGCTAGGAGTAGCAGGTCCCAGAGCCGCCATAGTGAACTAGTACTAGAACTAGAACTAGAACTGGAACTTTTGTCTAATGCTGGTTGCTCTTAACATGGGAGGTAATGAAACGCGAGCTGAGGGCAGTGTTTATTGCAGTTTACATATCAAAACATATTCTTGACCAAAGAAGTAAAATATTGCTCCAGTAGAAACAAAGAGTTTAATTTTCTTATCGTGGTGATATCAACATTTGTTGAATATCTCTCATGAACATGTTAGTATTTAAATCAAGAGAGAAAGCTGTCATTACATTTCAGGATATTCTTGACAGATATTAAACAACTGTTGATAGCACCACGAGAAGAAAATTAAACTAAAGTTATCTACTGGAAAAATATTAGATTTATTTTATCCAACAAATATTTTGCTATAAAAACCGCAAAAAACACTGGCCTTGTCTCGCTTTCCCTACGTATTCACCCTAATTAGGCATAAGAACAGTCGATCAGAAACTGATAAGCAACAGAAACCAAATGTTACTGTGTGGAGTTGACTGGCACTAGGAGAACAAACAGGAGAAGAGGAAAGTACCAATGGCAATACAATTTGTGTTGTGACTCCTTATTAAATTACATCACTCGATTCACAAAGCTCCATCATACACTCATTCCCCGGCCATTTTGGTCTTAATGATCAAACATAATACGTGGTATCTTGGACTTCACGAAGAAGAGATATTCAACGTCTAAGCTAGGTTTGCGAGTCCATACATGTATATTAATATATGAAATAGTATTGTGTTAGTTCCAGTACAGATCAAACTCTTGTACTGCTAAAGGTTCCGTCAGTAAACAACCTGAGCGCAACATCTGATTGCCACCATTTCGGTTGACTAGGCAACCCCTATATCGAGTTGATTGTTCAATAAGTTATAAGATACAATAACTTTTGTTGGTATGTTCATTCACGCAAGATATTTTTATATTCATCTCTAGTATCCGAATAAATAATTAAATATAATTAATGTGTTAGGATCTCAAGACGTTCTGATACCAACAGTATTAACGTATGTAATAGAAACACCCGATGCTAAAATCACCTAGCTACCTTCTGGAATCGAGCCAGGACCAAATGTGACTACAGGCTGAGTACAATCTTAACAGAAAGCAAGATGGTGTGATAAAAAAAACCTGCAATACAACATGTCAGTAAACTTATAAACCGATGTAAGTGTCCCAAGATTAACTTCTGAAAGGATTGAAAACAAATCTATATATAATTGATCTTATTAAATAGTAATTAAATGTACTGCAGTCTAGTTATCACATGTGTCGCGTGATTAAGAGGGCTGCCAAGGTAGCTCAGATAGTGCTGATCAGATGTTGTACTAGGTTAAGTATTAATATGAATTTGGTATTTACTGGAAAGAGCACAAGACTATTTTCTACAACCTTATACATAATTATATAAACTTGTAAACATAGTTTGAAAGTTAATAGTGATCACTCTGAGAAATCCATAAGTCCGCGTATTTTGATTGGTTACTACCGGGAAAGAAAAGGTAACTGGTATAGGAGCCTAGACTGGATAGTTGTAATCTAGTACGGGGTTCACCCGCTTCAGTCACCAAAAGGTCTAAGGCGTCACTCTCGTATTAGGCTGGGCTGGTGACAATGGGCGGAAGGGGTTAGAACCCTGGTTGAGTCTACCGAGGTGCTAAATGTTTTCCCATCCTCCTTCCATGCAAGTGCGGGTAGATTGCCTCTAAAATACTTCCTTCCTCTTTCCTGCTTCATTAAAGTAATCATCTCATCGACCTACGCATACAGCCTGATAAGATAGAAAGACGCGGCGATATAAAGGAATAAGATAGGGAGATTGTAACAAAGATAATAGTATTGACATTTAGTATTTTCCCTCCCCCATTTGTTCCACAGAGCAGGGTTTTAAACCGAGGTGGTTCCTGGCATTCACGGGTGTTTGGTCGACTACTCTATCGCCATAGCCAGTAGATGAATAACTGCAACACACAGACGCGAGAGCACTGGTCGGCTCCCCGCCCCACTGAGTCACGGGGAGACAGGGCTTGGTCTCAAGTGGAATAGAAGGAAGTCCGGGTATTGGGTACAGCGTGAATGACACCGTAGCGAGGTTTCTACGACCGGGATGATCTCATTGGTGTAGAAAGTTCTGGTGGCGATAGGTGGAGTCATTAGTGCAACTAGCTGAAGGTTTGGATAGAGTGGTTAGTGCAACTAGCTGAGGGTCAGGATAGTTGGAGGGTTTGGATAGAGTGATTAGTGCAACTAGCTGAGGGTCGGGACAGTTGGAGGGTTTGTATAGAGTGGTTAGTGCAACTAGCTGAAGGTTTGGATAGAGTGGTTAGTGCAACTAACTGAGGGTCGGGATAGTTGGAGGGTTGAGTAGAGTGGTTAGTGCAACTAGCTGGGGGTCAGGACAGTTGGAGGGTTGATTAGATTGGTTAGTGCAACTAGCTGAGGGTCGGGATAGTTGGAGGGTTGACTAGAGTGGTTAGTTGCAACTAGCTGAGGGTCGGGATAGTTGGAGGGTTGACTAGAGTGGTTAGTGCAACTAGCTGAGGGTCAGGATAGTTGGAGGGTTGAGTAGAGTGGTTAGTGCAACTAGCTTAGGGTCAGGATAGTTGGAGGGTTGAGTAGAGTGGTTACTGCAACTAGCTGAGGGTCAGGATAGTTGGAGGGTTGAGTAGAGTGGATAGTGCAACTAGCTGGGGGTCAGGATAGTTGGAGGGTTTGTATAGAGTGGTTAGTGCAACTAGCTGGGGGTCAGGATAGTTGTAGGGTTTGTATAGAGTTGTTAGTGCAACTAGCTGAGGGTCGGGATAGTTGGAGTGTTTGTATAGAGTGGTTAGTTGCAACTAGCTGAGGGTCGGGATAGTTGGAGGGTTGACTAGAGTGGTTAGTGCAACTAGCTGAGGGTCAGGATAGTTGGAGGGTTGGATAGAGTGGTTAGTGCAACTAGCTGAGGGTCAGGATAGTTGGAGGGTTTGGATAGAGTGGTTAGTGCAACTAGCTGAGTGCCAGGATAGTTAGAGGGTTGGGTAGAGTGGTTAGTGCAACTAGCTGAGGGTCGGGATAGTTGGAGGGTTGACTAGAGTGGTTATGTGCAACTAGCTGAGGGTCGGGATAGTTGGAGGGTTGACTAGAGTGGTTAGTGCAACTAGCTGGGGGTCAGGATAGTTGGAGGGTTTGGGTAGAGTGGTTAGTGCAACTAGCTCCCACTGGAATAATTTCCCCACCATATAATAAATCTTCCCACTTGTGATTTGCTTCGCTCGCCCTATTATATTCTCAAAAATTGAGAAAATAAACCCTGAATTAAAATTAATAAGATATATATAAGAAGTTTTAACTTTAGTAGGAAATTGTTATTTATTTCTGTGCATAATTTTGCTCTCAGTAACTCAATTAGGATCATTTCCTCGGTCAAGGTTTTGTCCCCCTCTTTGATAGTTTAAGGAAAATAGGCTTACAATGGCTTTGTGGGCACTAAACATTAATTTTCACAAAACTATTGTATACATTTTAAAAGGCCGTGTTCTCAGTTGTATAACAACAAACCTTTGTTTAGTGTAATCTGTGGATAGTCCAGACGGCCAGTCAGATGTGTAACACTCAGTAATGTTAAACCAAGTTGTCATTTGGTACTGAGTGTGTTTAAATATGTGTAGTCTCACTAGCCTGGCCCTGTGAATAATGCCGTGGCTCCTAATCCAGGAGGTCGTGGCTCAAACCGACCGGGCGCACTTGTCATTCTAGCTGCATTGCAATTTATTTTGCTCTATTGCAGTTCCGAACAAGGTTTCCTATTCATCATGTTAAGAAATATTTTATGAATGTATTTTAAGATACTTAATACAGTTTACGGCTGATTACAAAAACCACACTAGTCCAAATTTATAATTTTTCAGAAATTGAGAAAAACTGTCCATCACAGTTTTGAGTGCATCAGATAAATTAATTGTTTTTAATGTCTCTTGACCATTTTATTTTCATTTTCCTATATTAATATAATTTTATGGTTTTGCAATAGATAAAAAATAAATAAAACCTATGGGCTTGTCTGGTTTTTGCAGGAAAAGTGTGGACTTGTGTTGTATTTAAATTGAAAAACGCTAAATTTTATTTCAAACTTATAAACAACCATGGAATATTACACAAACATGCAGGCTCTGGCAATGTTGCAGTCACTCACAGCCACTGCTGTTGTCGTCACTTTCTATTTTAATGTTTTTTACTTCACTCTCCTCGGATGAATCCAGGCCATCACCAAGAATGTCAATGTAGAACACTCGATTCACTGATGAACCTAAAAACGACAGATCTTTTTGTTTAGCTGGTTCTAGTCCGACATTTTCCAAGTAAAGTTGAGGGAGGCTTCTCAAATCTAACGATACTCGTGCTCCATGGATCATAATAGGAGGTTCGTGTTCTTACATAGATGTTTATTATTTTATTTCTATCATGCTGACCGGCTTGTTCTGTAATGAGGGGTTGGGTATTTTCAAGAATGGGGATTCAATGTCTGTCCTAATAGTCTTAATATCACAAGAGCTCTTCTCCCTCAGGGTGAAAGGTATTGGATTTTTACGTGTCTCGGGGATGATTTTACCCTCCTTTACGTCTGACAAGACGTGTATTAATCGCAACTTGTGAAAATGGTTCGGATCACACGTTAAACTGTGGGTCCTCCATTTTCATCTCACAATCACCCTACCATTACACATTAGCGTAAGTACATGTAGCCCGAACGGGTAGTAAGACACGGTTCTAATAATAACAATAATAATAATAATAATAATAATAATAATAATGATTTCATCCCAAGATTCAAGTAGTTATGCACAGGTGATTTTTCTCATTTTGATTTCAACTAAAGAAAAACTCTGATCGTTAGCTAAATATCCGTGTCCTCTTATTGAAAACAAGTATGTAACTTTTTTGAAAATCTTAAACCCATGGACTATTACACAAAATATAAATTGTACCATAGTTTTGTTTTTATTTTGGCCTATCACTTATCAACACTAGTTCATCTGGCCACAATTCAAGTGATGAATTACCAAATTGGTTGTCACTTCATTAGGTCCCTTTTTACCCTCATGCTCACAATAGCTGTAGATGACAACACTATCGTCCCACCAAGGTGTGTTTGCTAAATACACAATACCACACTTGTTTAGCGTAGAATACAACACTAGTTTTAATGTATGGGAATGTAAAGATTTGCATGAACTCGAATGATATGCATAATACTTCAACTTTCTTGGTTTTTTGCTTGAACTTTCTTTTTTCATCTCTAAAAGCCTTTGATTTTTTACTTTCCCTAAGTAATTTATTCCTTTCTTCTCGCTCAGAAGATTGTATTTTTTTGTTTCATTGAATCACAAAGCGAACATGTGTCAGACCTTGGATATCCATAACTATATTGAATGTATTAAAGATTTGTATGGAATATTTATGCATAACTTTTCAAGAAAAAGCTTGTGCATTGCAGCAAGAGATAAATCGTCAGGCAAAAACCTTCGGTCTGGGTTGTCTCTAAGGGAATATTGTGATTTACGAACCGGAAATGAGTTAATATGGTGCTCCATAAGTGTAATCATTTATTGAGAGGTCTTATTTGGTCGGTTATAATGTTTACCTTGTTTATCGTTGGGTCTTTTGGGAGAAACCCCTGTTAGAATTTCTTATCAAGGGCAGTCTGATACGCTACCCCTAGAAGTAATTCGGGGCTCCTTACCCTCCCTATTGGGCATATCTTGTATCAGCCATATTCACCTGGATTGGAATGCTATATTTCCCATCAACTATGTTCGGCAGGTACAAGGTGATGTGGTAGGCCTGCTCAGGATTAAATATCCCTCAGTCTTCAGAGAGGTACCAGGGGACATAAAGGGTGTGGAAGTTATTGTATTTCTGAAAGAGGGAGCCATTCCGGTATTCTATGGCTCTCGTGTCATTCCTATTCCTTTGAGGAATGCTGCCAAGAAGGCCCTTGAGGAAATGTAATCAAGCAGTTTTATTCATAAAACCAATAGTCACACCTGAGGAACACCTCTGGTAATTGTTCCCCAGGCCAACAAATCTGCACGGGTGTGTGGAGAGCTCAGCGTGACAGTAAGCCCTCAGTTAAATCTTGAGCACTATCCTTTACCGGTTATTGATGGCTTGTCTACTGTTCAAGGTTCTATTTTAAGTGTACTCGATCTTGCTCAGGCTTACCAATAGCTAAAGTTGGGACCAGATTCTCAGGAGATTTTGAATTTGAGCACTTCGTATGGACCATTCAAGTGCCTTCGCCTTCCATATGGTTTGGCTTCGGCTCCAGCCATCTTTCAAAGCGTCATTAGTCAGATATTGACAGGTATTGATAGTTTTATTTATTTGGATGACATATTAATATCAGGTAACACAACTTAGGAACACCTAAGTAAAGCTAAAGTTATTCTACAAAGGTTTGTGACCTTTTACGCAAAGTCTATCCCCAACATGTCCACTATGCTTCGTCCATTGTATGCATTGCTCAAGCAGGACGCGAATTGGGGATGAGGATCTGAGCAACAAAGGGGCTATTATTAGTGTCTTCAGGAATTGAGGGGCGATCAGGTTCTTATACCTTACTCTAGTGGCTTGCCACTTAGAATGACCAGTGATGCCTCTCAGTATGGTGTGGGTGCTGTCATCCCCCGGAACGCCCTATCGCTTTCGCATCTAAGACCTTCTCAGATGCTGAACAAACTACCCCCAACACGAGCGTGAGGCTGCAGATATAATTTTTGGACTTAAGAAATTTATTAAATACCTGTTTGGCCAACCTTTTGAGCTATGCACCGACAATGCAGCGTTGGTGTCTATTTTTGGGTCTAAAGCTAAAATGTGACCTCTCCCTGCTCATTGCCTACAACGTTGGGCCATCCTGTTGTCAGCCTTCCAGTATAAGATCACATTTCAAAAATCTGAACTGATTTCCTTAGCCAAAACCCTCTCCCCGATCAGACGGAGGTGGACTCTGACATCTACAATAACTCTTTGGTATCCCTGGGACCTCTCACTGCAGTCCAGGTCGCCACCAAGACCAGGAAGGATTCCATATTGAGTCGAGTGCTTAAATATATCCTCAATGGTTGGACTGAGGGGGTGCTCGATGAAGGTCTTCGCCCTTTTCATCGGTGAGCCCTGGAATTGTCGTCAGAACCTGATTGTTTATTGTGGTTGTCTAGAGTCATCGTCCCATCAGCGATTCGTCCCGAAGTCCTGGAGCACCTTCTTGAGCTTTATCCTGGCTCTAATCACATGAATAACCTAGCACGTGGTTTTGTGTGGTGGCCAGGTCTCGATGACGAATTGGAAGCTAGGGTAAACAGGTGTGGTGTTTTCCAATCACTCCACTCATCTGCTCCTCACGAGCCTCTGATTCCTTGGTCCAGGCCTACTAGAAGGTTGCAAAGGATTTATATTGATTTTGCTGAATTTGAAGGCAAGACTCTACTCCTTACTGTAAATGGTCATTCTAAATGGCCTGAGTTCCACATCATGCTCGAAGGCACCTTGGCAAAGCACACTTGGGAAGCTCTGCGCTCAATGTTTGCATTCTGGGGGCTGCCCGAGGTCATTTCTGATAGTGATCCACCGTTCTCATTAGCTGCACTCGCTAGTTTTCTGTCTAACAATGGAGTTGTAAATTCCCTTTCTCCTGTTTACCACCCCCAATATAACGGTTTGGTGGAGATTGTCGTTAAGACAACCAAGATAGCTCTCCTGAAATAGTTGTTTGATGTTTCTACTAAATCCAGAACCCTTCCGCATAAAGTATACGCCTTTCTTTTAGAATATCGCAACACGCCTCACACCTTAACTAAGGTGACAACAGCTGAAGTAGTTTTGGGCTGAAAGTCTCGCATCAAGCTTGCGCTTCTCCACCCGTCCATGGTTCTCAAGCAAAGAGTGAAGGAGGCTCAGGCAAAATTCACTGCTTCACAATCTTCTAAGGTCACACATTTCTCCCCAGGTGACCTAGTGTGGGTGCGCTTTGTCACTCATCGAAAACTCAAGGCGGTTGCAGATGAAATTCAGCATAGAGTCTCAACTATCTCATATCTAGTGATGGTTGGTGGACGCTCCAAACAAATTTCAACAGATCATCTACGCCTCAGGGACCCCAAGGGTGTTCCAGTTGAGTTGTCATGGGATGTGGTAGACCAGGCCGTGCCAGCACCTATGACTACCCCTACATCTGATGGACAAACACCGGGCCCTCTAATTCAACCCCCCCCCTCCAGTTGCTGACGTCTCCCTGCCAGAATCTCCAGCTCTCGAGCCCTCCACGGATTCCACTCCAGAGGCCCTTCGTCAGGCTCCCAGCGTGATGACTCCAGCGCACACCCCTGTGAGACCTGCTGCAACGTCTCCGAGAGTGTCTGCCCC
>CABFVX010004436.1:0-31992 GCA_902151425.1 Timema shepardi | reverse complement strand
TTTTTAATCAAATGCTTCGATAATCATGACCATGACAAACGTTAAAGTCTCTACATTGACCTATTTAGGTTTCAAAAAACCTGCCTAAAAGAATTATTCTAAACCATTCAATATAAATTTTGTGTATCAATTTTCATAATAGAATATAATTTTATGAGAGTTTTAGAAAATTAGTAAATTAGGACAATTATTAAAACATTATAGCCACAGACGTTCGTGTTAAAATTAATCTTGATGCAAGGCCATTGTTCTAAATTTAATGAATCGCTCTAAGCCAACTAATATAATTAATGTTGATACATTCCTGAGGGTGACCCAATCAACATCTGGTGCATGTATATATTTTTTACTTTAAAGATATTGAAAACTTATCATTAGTATGTAAATAGTAATAGTACCTATATGTCTGTCACATCGCTGCAAGTTAGCTAGCATAGCACCATTTATATGTTTTACGGTGATATCTCCTTAGAATAACATATGGTTTTTTATGCAACGACATTTAAAATACAATTTTAATATAAATAAATACATTATATAAACATTATGCTATGCTTACAAGGGTTAAGAACTCTCACATTAACATAATTTAAATGCTATTTATTAAAATTACTATAAAAATTTGGATTGACAAAGGAAAATATAAGAGATAAAAAAATCAAATAAAAAATACAAATTATAATAGGCCATCGCTCTATAAAATATACTGATAGTTTATTAATGATATAGTATTATACTCTCGTTGGAATGCATTATTCTGTCAAAAGCTATATTTAAACTAATATGCAATTTATAAAACATTTTCAAATCGTTTATAAATTACCTAGAAGTTATAATAAATAATTTATTGTATTATCAATACCTATTATATAGACAAGTAAGGAATTGACAAGACCATAAAATATGGCTCATTTTAATAATTTGCTTGTGTTTTAGCATATTTGAACAAAATGTGAGAGTTTGTTTCTTTTGCTCACATCTGTACTTGTGTTTATTTTAAACATCACAGTTCAACTACAATCAGTTCAACAAGAGATTAACCCTATTAGATATAGTTGAAAATAACCACGGCTATAATATTAATTATCTTACATACACCAAGTGGTTTTCAACTGACCTCACATAGTAAAAATCACAAACCTCAAAATTTCTTAACTTTATAAAAAAAGTGACCAAAATCAGTGTGATATGTGCCAATAATAATATTATTTCACTCAAAAAAAGTTGCACCTACCTAGAAAACAAAATATGTATCATTTCAAACTCAGATAAAATAACAGCACTTTACAAATAAATCAAATGAGGATGTATCATATAATGTTTTAAAGAGTTGCAATTATGTGAGATAGTTAAAACTTTTACATGTGTCTATTTACACTACAAAGTAGTAACTTATATTCTAGTTTAGGAAATTGTGTGAAATTATTATCAATGGAAACAACATTAACAAGGCCATAAATATTCAGGAAAAGAAAGAAAATAATATTTTTAACTTCTGTTACAGTGATCAGCTGAATATAAGATAAGTCCAGAGCCCAACTCCCAATTTTAACCCTTCCTTATTTTAAATATACTAAATAAAATCGGAAAGTACCCTTTTTGCCAAAACCTCTTTGTATAAAATATGTACATGTATAGGCTTCAATTCCTCCATTTGTAAAAATAAATATATGTATTATTGTTATTCTATATATAAAATACTTATTTATATGTTTATAGAAAGTTTTCTATTTTGTTCAGTTAAAACTCCATAACTACACGCACTTTGCTATACAAATATTATAATTTCGTTGCAAGAAACATCTTAAGTTTGGTCAATTGAACCTAGAAACTGATTGTTCTAGCAAGAAACATTTTAATGTTTGGTCAATTGAACCTAGAAACTGATTGTTCCATCAAGAAACATTTTAAGTTTGGTCAATTGAACCTAGAAACTGATTGTTCCAACAAGAAAGAGAGAGAAATTGCACCAAAAATGATAATTTCTAGATTTTATGTTAATTGTAAAGAGAGTACTATCTATTGGCTTGTATTTTTCTAATGTGTATTACAAAATGACACCAGGCTATGGAAATCGAGATAATGACCTTTTTTTGGTACCTGGGATATATTTATACATAATATATTGAAATTAAAATTTAAAATGGGCCATCCTTTTTACCCTTTTACTCAAATTATCTGTGAAGGCACATAACCTGTACCAAATGTTTATTTCAATATAATTTGCAAAGCCTTTTCCCTCGACTATGAAATGTTATCATGGCAGCGATGTGTGTTGGGTAAAATATTGTAGTAAATGTTTTTTTAACTCCACGGCGTTAGTCAGCGATTGAGCTATACCGACCGAGTGGGCGCAGTGCTAACATTTTCGGATAGAGGGTATTATGTAGTCAGCACAACGAACCCCACGACAGTTAATCTCAGTTTTCTATACCGGAGCCGCTACATCTTTATTCAAGTACCTCCTCATTTGTCCTGGCGAGTCTGGGTTTGACTCTGCTCCAGACCCAGTGATTCACAGAAAACAATATGTATAGTTTATATTTATATATTGTTTTATATTTGGTCAGTAGCATTGTAGTTTTTTAACATTTCTAAACACAGGTCTACATTAACTCCGATAGTTAACCGGGTAAATGTGGACAAAACCAAGTAGGCATACAAGATAGTATCTCTGTATTCCAAAGAAATGGATTCATAGAGATCAACGGAATGCTTTCTAAGAAGTTGACTAATTCAAACACTTGACAAGTGAGCTAGCAGATAGGAACGAGATTCAAGAGGAGGTCAGAAACAGAATTCATGCAGACAATGTTCGCTTCAATTCAGTCCGTGAGAGGTTGTCATCTCATCTTCTGTCTCTAAATATTAACTGGAGAACACACAAAACTATAATCCTATCCGTTGTTAACGATGTCTCAAGAAATCAATTGAGAGGTTCCAGAAGAAAGCGTAGGAGGAAGCTATACGAGTCCAAGAGGGATGGACCAACTGGAGAATGGGGGACGATACACAACGAACAACTAACGTCAACTCTTGTACGTACCCCCAAACATGAGGTGGGACGGTATGGGTGAATACAGGCATGCACACAACATTTTAGTTGGGAAACCCGGAGGTACAACAACCCCTTGGTAGGATAAGACGTTGATGGATAGATAATATGAAACTAGATTTGATTGGAAGGTAGAGCGTCAGGTTGGGGATTGGATGGAAGTCAAGGAGTGGAAAGAAATTGTTTCTAGGGGTAAATTGTCGCTATACTTTTAGCCAATATATATGGACACCACGACTACCTCCTTCCTCTCATTTCTTGGACGGGTCTCAGGATAGGATTGAATGGCAAGCTTACATTCTGGCGGCCATGAACTTTCAGGTTCCTTAAGGTCAGGCAGTTAGTTAACCGATATTTCTCACAAATATAATATGTGATGTTATTGTTTGCTCAAATATTTAGTATTCAATACTCTCCTTAAATTATTAAAGCTATTTATCTCTCTTTCATTTGGACCACTCGTTATTAACTAAATGAGAAAGTAACTTTTTATTAAACAAAACAATAAATAATATTCTAAAATAATATATGGGAAAGATAAACATATTCGCTAATCAGTGAATAATTTATAAATCGTCTGTATCGGTGGCCGCATAGTCAAATACATTTCACTATCGTGTTAGACTGGGTTGCCGGTCACGGGGAAATCAGGATACTAGTCTCGCTCAGATATAATGAGGGTGGTTTTCTCTTGATGATTTTCCACTATTCCTACACGCAAATACTTGTACATTTCCTCTCTATTAAACCTTCTTCATCCCTAACCCATTAACGAAAATAGGCATGTAGCCTGAAAGGGTAGTAAGACGCGGTGCACAGTACAACAAACAAGCAGCTATATGATGTAAACATTGAAATATAGTTTTCACATTGATATAATTTAATTACAAGTATATATAAACTTATTCTTAGACAATAATAAAGTTTGTTTTTCTTTAAATTTTCAAAACATAATATGGCAAGTATCTTTGTCAATTACTTACTTTTTCTTTTGCCTTGCTTGAAAAATCATTATAATTTTCATAAATATTCTCACCTCACAGAGGGTAGTCGACACTTCGCAGTAAGCTCGCATTTTGCTCTCAACTAAAATCTAATACGCTGTAGGCCAACACCACTCATATGACACGCTGTAGGCCAACGCCACACATATGACACGTTCAGAGTATGTTACGGCACAAAGCTGTGGAGAAGACTAGTTCCGTAAGTACAAACATTAATATATCCTTCACATACTCGCGTCGATAGATCGACAAGAATATCTATTGTGTTATGGAACCACTTCACTCCCTAATGTTGTGATCAATCAGCTTCCAGCTAGGCCTGTTGTTTCTGGACAGAATGATGCATCTTGGGACGTCCAAGCTACACCTGGTATTTTGAGGACATATTGGAAGTAGAACGAGTAATGTCATTGTTTTTAGCTGCACTCTAACACAAATAAAGAATATTTTCTTTGATCAAAACATTGTTTAAAACATTTTAAAAGTATTCCTTGATTAATAATGAGCAACAATTTAAAGGTACTTCTAAAATACAGACAGTAATAAAGTTTTCTAGCTCCCTTGCAGGGTGTGTTTTATTAACATTGTGGCTGCTAGCTACTATATCCTGCTTGTGATTCCAGACCATAACGCCCTGCCATGTACTAAACCCGTTCTTGATCACAATATCCTAATGTTCCAGTATTGGTCGCAATGTCCTGGCACACCAGTACCGGTCGCAATGTCCTGGCACACCAGTACCGGTCGCAGTGTCCTGGCACACCAGTACCGGTCGCAATGTCCTGGCACACCAGTACCGGTTGTAATGTCCTGGCACACCAGTATTGGTCGCAATGTCCTGGCACACCAGTACCGGTCACGATGTCCTGGCACACCAGTCTTGAATGCATGCTCTAGTGACTCTCCTCGGGTCTAGAACTGAAGTATCTGGTTGATCCAGTCCCGGAACTCCGAGATGCGCGTGTATACACCAGGTTGGTTTGGCTCTGCGCAGCCTATTCCCCACGAGATGACTCCTGCCAGCAGCCATCTTTTGTCCGGCCTCTGGATTACCATGGGCCCTCCAGAGTCTCCCTGAGTGGAACAAGAATAGTTTTAATTAAATAATGGATAGTTAGAACAACGGTGAAAGTTCAAAGGCATCTCAATCGAATGTTGGTTTGAGCCGTTTGTATAAATGTGCACTGTGATGATATATTGCAATTATTTAAATAAATAATTGCATTAATCCGACAAATTAGCCCAGGTAGTGTCTAATTATACTGAGCTAAGGGTCCTGGGTTTGTCTCACCAGAACGGACGAAAAATTAACATTGGTGAAATGTGGGCTTACCCTTTCAAAGTGACGAGTTAATGTATGGGGACTGGATGTTGTGCCTGTCATAGTCTTAAGTTATATTATAAGACATATGAAGCTACGACAGGCCTAGCCAGCCGGTGGTGGGAAATATATGGCTTGGATAAAAAAACTGACCCAGAAACAGTAATGGATGTAAATAAAATAAAACACTAACATTAGAATACAATAGTAATTGCTATAAGCCCTAAATTAATCAAAATAATGTTTCAGAATTTTTAAAATATCAATATAAAATATAAATATTTTTTTAATCAGCTAAGTTTGTATAACTTCAAAATTGTGTTTTGATTTGTACTTTTTCTTTACAAACATGTTACACCCAATTTAACAAAAAAAAATTATTTGTGAAATTTAAATTATTTTATTTTCAACAATATTGTTTAAAGAAACTATGAAAATTTCAATCTCAATTAGTGAATCTCCCAGAAATTATTTCAATTTCAACCTACCCGCCTCGGTGGCGTAGTTGGCAAACACGCCAGTCGTGTTGAGCTCGACTGCTGAGGACGGGGAGATCGAGGTTCGAATCTCGGTCGGGTGAACTGGGGGTGGTTTTTCCTAAATGGTTTTCCACTCTCCCGCCACGCAAATGCGGGTTCACTTCTTCTAATTCAACCTTCCCAATTCCTAATCCATTAGAGTAATTAATACTTAAAGCGTATAACCCGAACGGGTAGTAAGACGTGGTGCTAAATATTATTATGATAATTTCAAGCTGTTGTGAATATTGCCAACACTAAACACTAAACATCGGCCTTGAGGCACCCATAGCTGTGGCTATGACAGCTCCAACTGGCCAATGAATCCAACAAGTCTAGACTCTGCCTTAAGCTATCAGTTTGGAGTAACCCCACAACGGACGATTCCTAGATAGCTCAGAATTAGAGCATTGGCGCAAGGATCCCAGGCTCAATTCCAGTGTTCAAGTGTCATTTTATAACCAACTAATTTTAACAAAAAATATATATCTTATCGGCTAAATATTTTTTGTTAGATATTATGAGTCTAGTGGCGCCGTATTAATTATTGTTTCAATAAATGTCATTAGTAAAGATAAAGCCTGAAGGGTTGAGTATGTTTCCGCGGTGACTATTATCAGCTGTACAAGTGCATGCAATTATTTTATGACTTCTATTATATATGACGTTATGAAACATGAAGGTTTGTTGGCGAACTGACCTCACAGGAGTCGAACCCGCCTTTCCTCCATCCGGCGCAGATGAATATCTCTGGGATGTGCTCGATGTATCCCGCGGACCTGTACATGGTCTCACAGACGGTGTTGTTGATGACTGGTACCGACACCTCCTGGAGGACGCTGGGTAGTGGTCCATCTGGACAGACAAGTTCAAATGTTAGTCCCCTGATAGAAGGACCATTTGGAGACAAACCTTGAAGGTATGTTATTGACAAACAGAGGACGTTTCTTGGAATGAGCCGAGGAGGATGTACTTCTAGAGCCATGGTTTGGGTCGTGTTGGGTCTGACCACATCTACCCTCGAGAAATGAATACCGAGGAGGATGTTCTTATTGAGCCATGGTTTGGGTTGTGTTGGGTCTGACCACTTCTACCCTCGAGAGCTGAATACTGAGGAGGATGTTCTTCTAGAGCCATGGTTTGGGTTGTGTTGGGTCTGACCACTTCTACCCTCGAGAGCTGAATACTGTGTGTGTGACCTTAGACGCTATGACCATGAGCTGTTGACTGAGGAACTCAGAACTTATGGCGTGTTTAGGGCCTTGGTTCGAATGACAAGCCAGTACTATTGAGTACCTAATCAATTTGATTGGTAATCGAGTAAAGAGAAAGATATTAGAGGTTGTCTATAGCTACGGGTTGGAGGGAACATTGTAGCCAAGTTCTTATATTGTGTAAAATGTAAACAGTCCTACGCAACATGCCAGAAAACAAAAGTTACATAATTATCTTTTATCTTTCCCGACACTGGACGGGATACTTATAAATGGTTATAAGACACGAAAAATGTTACAAGACATCAATGTTTTATGACATTTTATTTTGAATATCCTAGGAAGTTTTATACATCACAAAGTGTTAAAACTTGTCACATAGTATAAACAGGTCCTAAGATTATCTCTAAAGAAAACAACAACTTTACCTCCTGAAGAACTCTTAGTACGAGACCCTGACCATGTGACTATAAGAATAGATTATCTACAATTATTTCCCTTTTTAAAAAGCTTTGGCAATTGGCATACTGTGTCGATAGACTTGATTTATTCTGTAATTCATCGGTGTTAGTAACGACTTAAGCTAACATAAAATACGCCGGCTCCAACAAAGTGAAAAGTTGAAACAGTTTAATAAGGATAAACTCAATTTATCTCAGTTTATTTTAAACCATGATTTCGTGAATTAAAGAACACTCCACTATATTTGTTGGAAAACCCGACAACGGATTCATTAAGGTGTCGGTGCACGGGACACGAGAAAATGCAGCTGTTTTTGCACTTTTTATATCAACACTTTTTTTTTAATCAAAGGAAATCAAAAATTGTTTCAGTATAAACACAGAGTTTAATAGTGTTGACATGTTGATATCAATAATTGTTGAATATCTGTCAAGGGTGTCCTGAAATTTAATGACAACTTTTTCTCTTCGTTTAAAAAGTTTCTCATCTAATTCCGCTAGGCTCATGACAGATATTCAACTACTGTTGGTATCAACAGTTGAAGAAAATTAAACTCTTGTGTTTATAATAGAGCGATATTTTATTTATTTTTGCCAAACAAATGTTTTGATATAAAAACTAGAAAAACACCGGCCGGACTTTTCTCGCGTGATCTACATCAACACCTTGAAGCGGTGTCACGCGAACTATGATCCATAGGCAACATGTGGCCCACGGGGAATTAGGATATTATAACAGCAATAATTCGGGATTTATATTATATTATTTATATTCTAACCATAAATTGGTAAAATACTTAATTTAATTAATATAATTATTTTATTGCTCACATTGCTTTTAATAATTAATAAAAAAATAAGCAAAATAACATAAATGCAGACTATAAGTTAAAGTAAGATGGTGCGGTTATCCGTAAAGGAAATTGTTTTAATATTCACCTTTTAAAGGTTAGCTTTGCAGAGAAACTAGCAAGTAGCAGGATTTGAATAAAGTTAATTGTTGGTTTCCTCCGTCCTCCTGAGCTACCATTGAGACCTGCACGTTACTATATGCTACCACTCTATGAAGACATCATGTAATAATGTACTGGTATGTTTCTATATCATGGCAAACCAAGCGTGTGGGCTAATCCTGATATACTCCAAGCACAAGTGTAGTGACATGCAGCGCGTGTGGTCTACTATGACAAGGACAGGAGCAATGTAGTACTAGTCTAGTACAGCTATGCTTGACGCGTTTGGTTTACTGTACTATGAGCAGGTAGGGGTGTGTATAGTAGTCCCACGGCTTCTTTGGTGCTGACTGACAGCTCACAGCTGACTTCTGACAGTCAACATTTAGGTATATACCTGAATTTTGACTGTCAGAAGTGACAGCTGCTAAACACATGTTTTTTGCAAATCATATGGTTCGGCATAGAGATACATAATTTGGTCTGGTAAATTTTCAAAGCTTTTATCTGTCAGCTGTGAGCTGTCAGTCAGCACCAAAGAAGCCATGGGGCTACTGTACACAACATTTTGTGCTATTGTTGTTTTGGGAGCTACGATGGGATCATGAAGAACCAAAGTGAGAACGAACTGTAAAGTATATGACTGGTCTGGAGAAGAGGCAAAGACACTTATGAATATTGTTGGAAACTCTAAATGTTCCGTGTTGTGTTTCGTGATCCTTTGTGGATCCATCATGCATGCTCTCCTCAATGTGTGAGTTCATCAGTGCACATGTGAACAGCTTGATGCATGAATATTCTTCTACACCTTGTAAACATTTAACACAAAGAAATGGCCGGTAATAATTTTCCGTTTTTACAGCACAGGTTGAGGGAGATGGATTAGAGATGAAAACTACTAGTAGTTTGCATGCCTTGTACCGTCCCTAGGATCAGGAGAACACGCGCATAAAGAGGTGGCGGATCACTCACCCTCGTAGAGCCGTCCCCAGCCCGTCACGTAGGCCGTCCTGCCGACGAAGTTGGTGTCGTCCTGAGGGACGCACACGGGGACGATGTTGGGTTGGAAGACGACGGGCTCGTAGAATCTCAGCAGTGCCAGATCGTACTCGAAGGTCCTGTGATCGAACTGCGGGTGAGAGGCAACTATCTGCACCCGGCGCTCCTGGTATCCGTACGGCTCGTCCTCCGAGGACAGGTCATGCTCGCCGAGACGGAGTAGCAGGTCACTGGGGGGCACGCTAGGAGACGAGGACAGATCACCGCCCGTGTTTATATTGAAGGGCTCAGGACATACACTAGGCTAACATCATTTATAAGGGCTTGTTGAGACCATTAGTGGTGCACCCTAACTTTATTTTAAAACAAGCACAACACTGAAAGATAAAATTGTTGATAAAACACTTAATTAAAAGGAACAAATATTATTTAAAAGTTATAAAACGGATTTTCAAACTATCATAATAAATAAATAAACACGTTTGACATTAAGTAGTAAAACATATTATATCTACTTGTTTGACATGCTAGAGGGGGGAAACTTTACTAAGGGGTGATGTCTAATGCACTCTCTAATTACACATTTTATATCAATACATGGCTTACAAACTAACTTAATTTAAGTCAGTACTCCTTGTAGGGTACTAAATATTCCGGCTCAAGCCCCAAACTGTGTATTAATAAGTTGGCTTAACGAACCCGTATACAAAATGGTAAAAATCATCGTCAGAGCCTCTGAGAGTCAAACTAGGACCTGCAAGACTTGCGCTCCGCAACTCTAACCACTTAGCCACGAGGAAGTTTTAAAGGCAATAGTTGTACAAGTTCAGTCTTCAATGCAACATGACATTTGTCGAGAGCGTTGAGTCATTGAGGCTCAGATGGCGACCAACCATCTCAAGAAAATTTTGTTCCAATCTCGAGGAGGTCACTTAGGACGGAACTAGAGTAAGAATGGTCCGGAGTTCACTGGGAGTGCAGTCCCAAGTGATAATAACCAGAAATATGGGCTTCACGTTTGTAATAACAGTTACACTGATACATCTATAAATACTACCAGGAACGTCGTGACCCGTGACTCACTTTTCGACGCAATGCGCCGCGGTGATGGCCCAGTTCTCGTTCAGCAGCGCCGCGCCGCACTTGTGGAGGTACGTGGAGGTGCGCCACTGTCTCAGAGATATCTGAAACAAACACCAGGTTACTGGACACTCGCCACTGTCTTAACTATATGACAAACGCAACGACTAGATCCCATACCCTCAATTTACCCCTTTGAGCTGCAAATTACAATTTTTTTTCAACTCACGGCACACTTAACAAGGCACACTATCAGTATTTAGAGAGAGATTATATCATTAAAATAATTAACAATGCGATTATTTTAAGCGCTCAGTAGCTTAAATTCGAATAATAATGATTTTCCATGGAGGCTCTTTCCATGTCTCGATGAGATGAGGTGATGATGACGGGGAATATGACGTGGTGTATCTAATGAAGCTCTTAACCTAACTTAGGACTAATTTACCAGCCCCTGGTGAGTATATAGATTATTCCCCTTTCGAGAAAAATCCCCCTGTATCAACCTAAAATCGAACCTGGGGCCTCTGACCTCTATACCACAAGGCCAGTTATGAATACAATAGTATAGAGTTATCAATGTTACTTTAAATTTAATATATTAGTATTTGTTAAAAGGTTATTTCCAGAATACTACTTATATGAGCCTAGTAGCGCTAAAGAGGTTCAAGGAATCTTAAAACACCCCTCCAGCACTCTCATGAGAGAGTGTGACACAACCTCGTAGGAACACTGCACCCACTCTCATGAGAGAGTGTGACAAACTCAGATACACAACCTCATAATAACACTGTGCCCACTCTCATGAGAGTGTGACAAACCAATTGACACAAGCTCATAGGAACACTGCGCCCAACCAAATATTCAATATTGGCCACATATTAAATTATTACCTATATTTATATAAATTACAGGATTATATTAAGGTATAAATAGGCTATATCGTGACCATAAAATAATCTTTATTTTAATTTTAAGAAAATGTCTCTAATTACAATGAAGTCATATTCAAAGTATCTTAGAAGCACAACTAATGTTAACAAATTGGTTTGGTTAAGGGTCCTTGCACTTCTGGTTAAAGGTCCTCACAACCCTGGTTAAGGAATGTTGCACCCCTGGTTAAAGGTCTTCACACCCTTGGTTAAAGGTCCTCGCACCCCTTGGTAAGGGTCCTTGCCCCCTGGTTAAGGGTTCTCACACCCTTGGTTAAAGGTTCTCACACCTCCTGGTTAATGGTCCTTGCACCCCTGGTTAAAGGTTCTCACACCCCTGGTTAAAGGTCCTCACACCCCTGGTTAAAGGTCCTCGCAACCCTTGTTCTCTACGAAGTTTCGCCAAACTTAAAAATAATTTCAAGAACACTTTTACACTTATGCCTTTCCAAACCTTAAACCTTCTTGCATCCGGACAAACCACGATAGCCTAACACAGAACGTGTCGAAGTTTCTTTCAAATAGTCTCTCAACCCACTAGGGGCCGTATTTATTGTTAGCCAACATCCCAGACTAAACAATAGGCAGTCCAAGTCGAATGGAGGATTGGTTAACCTCCGAACCTCGACTACAAATATGGTCCTAGATCTTTACTTCCTGTATTTGTTACTTCTGCGAACAAATCAAAGCGTAGAATGTCGTGACATTGGTCACGTTGTGATCAATATTCTCAACTTTATTAAGAGATGTTTGAGGACCAACCACCTGCCTGAATGAGCTTTAGATGCCTGACTGACTCGTATCGAAATGCCTGGGTTTTTAAATGTCACAAATTGCAGTGGTCTTTTGCACCACGTTTTACTGCCCGTCCGGGTTATCCACTTATGTACTAATTTCGCTAAAGGTTTTAGAGATTAGGAAGGTTATATAAGAGGAAGTGTATTCACATTCTCCTTTAGAAAGAGTGAAAAACCATTTTGGAAAAACCATCCCCAGTTCACCCGACCGAGATTCGAGCCTCTATCTCCCCGTCCTCAGCAGTCGAGCTCAACACGACTAGCGCGTTAGCCAACTACGCCACCGAGGCGGGTGCAGGTGATAGGTAAGTTGGGACTATAATCCAGGCTAGTTGTAAAGAGGGGGTTATTCATTAATGGTTTCCCACTCTCTCTCCAGGAAAATGCGTTTGCATCCTCATAATATATACCTTCCTCATCCCTATCTCATTAGCGTGGTTAAAATAATACATTTAGTCTAGTAGTAAACGCACCTAGGGAAAATATAATTGGTAAAAATAATATTAATTTTAAAAGAAACAAGCTATCCGAACGTATTTGGAAAAGGTGTGTTGTTACCCAATGAACAGTGCTAACAAAAGACTCGTCATAGAATAACACTCCGCAGAGCGCATTTATCTCACGATTTCCAATTAAAGTCTGTAAGATGAGGTGATAAATATTACTGTTCCAGGGCAATAATAAAACTAGTTTAAAGTTGTTAAAACAACTAATTTTGCGCATCTTTTGACGTCATTCGGTGCCTCAAAGCCCCAACTTGTATAGTCCCGTCGTCACACGTCACCAGCACTGAAACATCCGTTCCCAGTTCATTAAAAATATAACAGCTGGGCAGTGATAGTCTTTATGTTGAGGCGCTTCTAAGTCCAATATTAGTAAATATACACTACCATATAAATTTTGAATTTGTATGGCTTGAACAAAGTATTTTTTGAGACTGTAAAACATGATAGACCTTCAATTTTCAAGGTTTATCATAAAACAACATCAATTTGTGTTTTAGATAATTAGCTCGTAAAATGAACATGTGAACTTTCAATCAAGTTTAGAGTGTTTCACACTTGCTAGGATGTTTCTTTGATGGCTTACGATGAACACCAGGGATGTATTAATGCCTTAATTTAAACGAAAGATATAAGAATATGTTCTCAATAGCATATATAGGAGTGGAATCCCCATATGGGTAAATCACATGTGATAAATAAAACTATTTCAACGCATCTCCGCCAAAGACATCCCCAATATAAATAGTAAACGTAAAAGCTGTGAAAATAATGTGTGAACAGTCTAACGAGAAGGTGTTCGTCTGACGCATGCGTGCCTACTGTTTTCAAGGAGCCAGATTTTATCAGAATATGGTGTCAGCTACTGCACGTTTCAACCTGTATTATTATTATTATTATTATTATTATTATTACTATTAGCACCGCGTCTTACTACCCGTTCGGGCTGTACGCACTTACGCTAATGTGTAATGGTAGGGTGATTGTGAGATGAAATGAAGGACCTACAGTTTAACGTGGAATCCGAACCACGGTGGAGGCCTGGCATTCCCCACATTCACAATATGTCTTGTCAAAGGTGAAGGAAGGATTTGGTAATCAGATAAATCTGTACCGGGGCCGAGGATTGAACCCCGGCCGCCAGCACAGAAGTCTGACACCTTACCCCCTAGACCACCAGGTCACCCCTTCAACCTGTAGTACTATTATAAATACACTTATCGCGATAGTACAAATAGCTTTACGCATTTAATTGACAATGCCGTGGGTTTTATAAACATCCTCTCGAAGACAGTAATCTACCATGAACCATACAAAGGTCGCCCAGTTGTTATGCAACGAGAAACATACCCATAACCCCTTTTTTAATCTTTTACCGCCGAACAGAATTAAACTTGATTATTTCCTGTTATTCAGCTCCAGTCCTTGAGAATAGCTACCATACAGTCTTAAGGAGTCAATTAAAATATGAGTTAGCCTCGCTATGGGAGGAAGATTCTTCTATATGGAAGGGTAAAAAGAATGCCCGGTACACTCGACCTTGAAAGGTAGCAGTCTTTCCTAGACTCACTACACAATAAGCTGCCTCCATTGGACCCAAGCAACATCAGCTTGATACCGTTTCACGATATATTAATATGTTACCTAATAACCATGATTAATCGATTATTAGGTAAATAAGGGAAAACACACCTTAGTCGGAATGATTTTGTTCATTCATCGCTTCCTTCATACAATCAAGCAGCCATTTCCTTACTTTTCTGACCCGCCTCGCTGGCGTAGTTGGCTAACGCGCTTGTCGTGTTGAGCTCGACTGCTGAAGATGGAGAGATCGAGGTTCGAATCTCGATCGGGTGAACTGGAGGTGGTTTTTTTCCTAAATGTTATTCCACTCCCCCTCCACGCAAATGCGGCTTCACTTACTCTAATTCAACCTTCCCAATTCCTAATCCATTAGAGTAATTAGTACTTAAAGCGTATAACCCGAACGGGTAGTAAGACGCGGTGCTAAATAAAAAAATACAATAATAATAGAGCACAAAAACAAAATAATAGCGCGTCCACCATCTTGCCTCCCCTGTCTATTAATCCCATGTATTGGTTCGTAAACACCCTCTCTCAACTTAGTTAGGATGGAGCATATGAGTAGTAGTTCCTGTGGCAGTAGTAGCCCCTTTGGCAGTAGTAGCACGCGAGAGGAGACGTCAAGGTCACCTCCTGTTGTCAAACAGGCACGGAAGGACATCCACCTCATCATATGTGTGTGTGTGTGTGTGTGTGTGTGTGTGTGTGTGAATGAATGACTGGACACAGGTGGTGGCTCATAGGTGATGGTTTTGGAGTGTCTACCACTGATATGTGTTCATTATTATCATTAGTTCTACTACTATCGGTGGACCCCTTTGATACCAGGACACGTGAGTTGACTTTACAAACCAGCTTATGTCTATACTATCAACATATCCAGTCGAGATACGAAACTTCACCTCACGTCATGGGTGACTTAATATACTGTAAGCGTGACACCTTGGACTGCGTGACCAATAGTGCTGACCTAATTAACTTGACCATATAGAAAACACAACCACCAAACCCCAGACTTTCAATTTATGTTTCAGTTAAATTAAATAAACCCAATCAGTACATTTCCGGCCTTACTGGTAGTCGAACACTGGATCACCATTCATACGTTTTATATAATGAGATAAAGTGGAATATTTATTATTAATACCGAGCGTTTATTCCGCGGTCTTGAATGAGCTTACTTTATATCTAAAAACGAGGAAATTTGAATTTAAAACAGCTTTCGAAAATTTGTATGAATAAGAGTTTATAACCCCAACAGAGAAAATACATGGTAGTTCATCTGTTAGGCGGGGATCCCCAATATGGTGAGAGATTATCTAATGAAGGCATGACACCGGAGACCAAGAGTATCCCCTCCCCCCTGTCCGTCCAAAAACTCCTCCCCGTTGTCTCTTTTACTTCCTCATATCAAGAGAAAGTATTGTGATCATGAAAAGACCGATCTAGATATTGTGACACGTTTTAACGTTTTACGTAGACACGAACCCAAACAAGTGTATTATACACTCTGTCCCCATGTCTGTCTGTCTGTCTGTCTGAGTGTCCTTGGCCACGGATCAAAAACAGTTTTATGGATTTTTTTCAAACTTATTACAATCTAATATTATTTCTACCCTAGCCTTTCAATTAATGGTAGTTTATTTATAAGTAATTTTATTGCATCCCAATTTTTTTTAAAAGAACTTTAACGATTTTGTTTAAAATGAATATCTGGGATTGATTTTACATGACAAATGGTACTGTATAGTTGGTTTTTGGGCAAAAAAAACGTTTTAAAGAGTAGTTTACTGAAGACTTATTTTGGCTCTCGCGATTTTTTTTAAGGGTAGCTTAATAAAACCCTCTTTTTGAAAATGTTCTTTTAAGGTAAAATACACAATATGAGAAAGTTTGAAAGAATGTGTCTCGCCATATATTTTCCTTGAACGTGCGATTATAAAAACATATGTTTAAACTCTTACGTTAACCCCAAAGTTGTTAATTGAGGGGGTGGGGGTGAGAACTTTATTTATTACCAGTGTTTAGCGAGTGACTAAGAAATTGTGTCCGAGCACAGCTGATGTGACTGACTGTATTCTCTTGTCACGGATCAATGGCCGTCGATACACTATTGTTTGTTCAATCCCGAAGCACTTAACAAGACTAGTTTAATAACTCGATAGCCATAGTACAGTAGCCCCATGGCTTCTTTGGTGCTGACTGACAGCTCACAGCTGACTTCTGACAGTCAACATTTAGGTATATAACTAAATTTTGACTGTCAGAAGTGACAGCTTCTAAACACATGTTTTTACAGATCATTTGGTCCGGCGTAGGTATACATAATTTGGTCTGGTAACGTTTCAAAGCTGTCAGTCAGCACCAAAGAAGCCGTGGGGCTACTGTAGTCTACGACCCACTCATATTATACATGAACCTTGAATCTGCAGCTTGGAATGGAACTGGAGACCCTCAGAGTTAGGAGACCGGTGATCGGTTGTGTGAACCACAGCAATAGGCTTGTTATTAGTGAGATACATATTTATTTTTTGACTATTGATGTTTAACGTTGATTTATTTTCCAAACTAACCCACTTCGGTCGTTGAATGGTCTAGGGCATTGATCTCGCAATAGACCGGACTGTTGACGACAGGTCTAGGTCTAGGTCTAGAATCCTGGTCGGCCGTTCTGAGGGTAGCTATGTACTATTCCTTCCTTCTAAATACAACAATCCTCATCCTTGGCTCGTTAGCGTAATTAGTTTTTAGGCGTACAAGCCGAACGGGTAATAAGACGTGGGGCTATAAAGCTTTATATATAAATATATACCGACACGTGATCTACCAACATATTTTATAACAGGCACTATATCCAGCTCTACGACCCCAAATTCATCTTTATAAAAAAAAGGTAGCCCCAATTTCAATAATCTTTTACGGTCTTAGCCGAGATCAATCCGTGGACCCTTCAGCAGAGTAGACAAAGGCGCTACCAATCGAACTGATATATATATATATATAATTGTGAGAAGGAGGTTGTTGTACCAGCACACGACTTATGATGGATACATTCCGTCAATGCCCGCCACACTTAGACCCGGTGAACCCGAGCTTGAACTCTCAGTGAACGCCACCACGGTCTGTCGACCGGATACTCCTCGTCTCCTACCGACAGTGGCGGATAAGTAACTATCTTCTGGCTTGGGTCACATGTGGGTGCGGTCGCTTCACCCCACCGATAGGCCGCGGTGATATGTGGGGGCGATATAAGTCTTAAGCCTAACTAACAAATAATTAACCAGACTATGGCAACTATAGGAATAATTACGGTGCGGGGAAAATACCTGTGATACCGGCGGGAATTGAACCCAAGATATCTAGATTAATAACCAGGAATGCTGACAATTAGCCCCAAATGTCGGCCAGATAGAACCAAGGTGTACAGGAGCTGAGGCCGGCCAGATAGAACCTACAGGAGCTGAGGCCGGCCAGATAGAACCAAGATGTACAAGAGCTGAGGCCGGCCAGATAGAACCAAGATGTACAAGAGCTGAGGCCGGCCAGATAGAACCTACAGGAGCTGAGGCCGGCCAGATAGAACCAAGATGTACAGGAGCTGAGGCCGGCCAGATAGAACCAAGATGTACAGGAGCTGAGGCCGGCCAGATAGAACCAAGATGTACAGGAGCTGAGGCCGGCCAGATAGAACCAAGATGTACAGGAGCTGAGGCCGGCCAGATAGAACCAAGATGTACAGGAGCTGAGGCCGGCCAGATAGAACCAAGATGTACAGGAGCTGAGGCCGGCCAGATAGAACCAAGATGTACAGGAGCTGAGGCCGGCCAGATAGAACCAAGATGTACAGGAGCTGAGGCCGGCCAGATAGAACCAAGATGTACAGGAGCTGAGGCCGGCCAGATAGAACCAAGATGTACAGGAGCTGAGGCCGGCCAGATAGAACCAAGATGTACAGGAGCTGAGGCCGGCCAGATAGAACCAAGATGTACAGGAGCTGAGGCCGGCCAGATAGAACCAAGATGTACAGGAGCTGAGGCCGGCCAGATAGAACCAAGATGTACAGGAGCTGAGGCCGGCCAGATAGAACCAAGATGTACAGGAGCTGAGGCCGGCCAGATAGAACCAAGATGTACAGGAGCTGAGGCCGGCCAGATAGAACCAAGATGTACAGGAGCTGAGGCCAGCCAAATAGAACCAAGATGTACAGGAGCTGAGGCCGGCCAAATAGAACCAAGATGTACAGGAGCTGAGGCCGGCCAGATAGAACCAAGATGTACAGGAGCTGAGGCCGGCCAGATAGAACCAAGATGTACAGGAGCTGAGGCCGGCCAGATAGAACCAACAGGAGCTGAGGCCGGCCAGATAGAACCAAGGTGAACAGGAGCTGAGGCCGGCCCACCACGGGTTCTGGTGGATGTGCCGTTGTTACACCGGGGTCTCATTACCTCGTGCTCTTGTTGGATGAGTTGTCATCCTACATGTTCATAGGACGCCGATCTCTTAGAGTGAGTCAGGGTTTGATGGCCTCTTGTTTGGTTTATTCTCTCGTTCGCGAATCGTTGTTCATTTGTTGCAACCAAGTACCGTGCGTTTAATAAATAACATCTCAAGCTTTATTTTATACCAACACATAACAAAGTAATATTTGGCCGCTTAATCGAGTTGTAAATTATATTTTTATACTCACTCGAATCGGTGTTCACAAGGTCTGAGACGTTAGTTTCGTAATAAACTCAATTTGTTAGTGACGGTAGGTAATTTTATAATCTCGGCTGTACGCAGCGGATGCCTTTTCCTGCTTGTGCTTTATCACTTTGGCATTTACCATCCCCCCTAGTCCCTACGCCAATGCAGTGAGTTTATTCCAAATGACCTTCCTCATTACCACTCTCTTTAATGTCGGTAGAAGGGAAGGCGAATTTTTCGACCAATATAAATATAATATTGGTCCGGTATAAACGTGTATCTTGTGTTCACAGAGTAATCTCAACAGTTTGTGAATATCTACCAGGGGCAGCATCTGACCAGGACTCTTCTCCCTTTAAAAGTTAACGTTTCAATATCATACCTTTGACAAATATTCAATAACTATTTAATATTATTATTATTATTATTATTATTATTAGCCCCGCGTCTTACTACCCGTTCGGGTTATACGCACTTACGCTAATGTGTAATCGTAGGGTGATTGTGAGATGAAATGGAGGACCTACAGTTTAACGTGGAATCCGAACCACGGTGGAGACCTGGCATTCCTCACATTCACAAGATGTCTTGTCAGAGGTGAAGGAAGGGTTTGGTAATCAGATAAATCTTTGCCGGGACCGAGGATTGAACCCCGGCCGCCAGCATAGAAGTCTGACACCTTATCCCTAGACCACCAGGTCACCAACTATTTAATACTACTTGTAGAAATTTAAACTAAACTTTTCTACTAAGAGAAATATTTTATTTAATATGTACACACACACACAAAATTAGTGCTAAAATCTGCTAAAACACCGTCTTTGGATCGCGTTACCTTCGCCCCTACCTTAATGACCAACCTTGGTTTTAAACTTAAAACTTTAAAGATATGTTTTATAATGGCACGTTCTGGTGTCGGTGTTTGCCCTGTGAACTATCTACACTACGGGGGGAGGATAAACCGGGGCAGTGTTTGGATATAGAGGAAGGAGGGGGTCTACCCTCTTCAGCCCTGGGTCCAGCGAGGGTCTGATGTGCTCACCTGCCACGGCCACTTCCCGAAGGTCGCTCTGTCCCCGCCGACGATCCTGGACTCCGGAAACATCCTCCTCCCGCAAACTGAAAGAAGCAACAAGGTGGTGTTGATAGCGGCCGCCATGTCTCCTCCACGCACACCGACAATCAACTAAACAGCTGAGGTTGCCAGCCCTCCGGAGCGTCTTTATACTCTTAGAGCATGCACGTGGTGGCAACAAACCGCCGGGAGCAGGTCTTGTGACGTAACGAGGCCGGACTACACTAGGACAGGGCCTGACCGTCACCCGCTAAGTGGCTCCCAAACTGTGGCACGAGTACCTCAATGGCACGTCGGGAGAAGACAAACAAAACAAGCAAATCAAAATCGTAAAGATGATCGGGCCTCATCAAATTATATAAATATATTCGGACCAGGTCTAGCCAAAAGTAGGAGATATTTAAACAATGATTGGAAAGGGGGGGGGGGCATATATTCAAGCTCGTGCACCTGGTGGAGTCACGTGGTCTGTGTTATAATATTCGTGGGCCCCATTAAAAGGTACCTAAATTGTAAATATCCAGCATGCACTTGGTGGTACTAGAAATTACAGAAAGTGTTGGGGTTAACTGGTCTAAGGCGTCAATATTGTGTTGGACTGGCTGATTATATATTAAAAATAAAAATAATCAGCCTGAACAGAAAGTAAGACGTGGGGATAAAAAAAACCACTTACGGCTGATTCACACAATTGCCGAAACATGGAAGAAGAACAAGAGATGGGGTCACGTTATCAGGTTCAAACCAATCACATGGTTTGAATGTGATCCATTCCACGCTAGTTCAACAGGTCAATCAGCGCAAATATAAGCATTGCACTCCTATCATACACCGCCATCATCACACTCAAACATACACATCGGGATAACATAAAGTATATTATGTTCATCCACCCATAAACAAAACTTGTTGTCAATATATGTTTCTAGTAGGATTTGCAAAGCATCACGGGTCGTCAGACATTTCTGCAAGCGTGTGAAGTGCTGTGCCACCCAATCAGATTCTTCGCTCTAGTTTCAGTTACTCCCGGCTTAGATCCGAACAAAGGACCTTGATACCCTGGTCTGAGCACTATCGACCGATCCAAAACCAGGTACACACGGCGTGTGGCCCTGAGATATGTGCAACAATGTCCATTTTGTGATGGTATTTCGACATGAGACCATGTAAGTTCGACTGCGCGAAACCACCTCATCTTTATTGTAAATATATCAAGCCCTTTCTTTTCACTGAGCCCTTTCCTTCTCCTTATTATAATCATCAAGATCTTCACACACACCAATTTATGTTTTCATCTTTACACGTGAATCAAACTTTGTTGACTATCGTAAACTGGGTATGTTTCGTGACATTTATATATTTATTGTGGATTCGCTTTAAAACTATATAAACCAGTGTATTGTTAAATTTAACCCGTAGCCTGATCTACGATCTACAACAAAGTGGAATTTTCAATTGGAAACAATTCGACCATTATTGATATTTCTCTTTTATTAGAAAACACAGTATACGAAGGATCTCTATAGTTCAATTAACTAGAGAATAATTAAAACTTTATTTTTTATTATTGATTTTATATTGATTGTAAAATTATCTCGGAAAAGCTAATAAAGATTAATCTCATAGCGTTGATTCATGTCTGGATGGATTCGAGAAAACAAGAATCTCTTATATTTACATGCATACTTAGTCCAGGCCTAACAAATATACTAACTTCAAGTTACTTTTCCAACTTTTTAGTCAATATTCAATGGTTAGCTCAAAGAAAACAATAAGCAGTATAAATGTATTATTAAAATCTATAATTAATCAGTATAATATAGCGAAAGTATGAAAGACTAGCACGATATTCCCCCATCTATCTGCCCCTGCAAAACGCAGCAGACAGGAATAGAACAATTCATTATATTTTAAGTGACACATTCTATTTTTCTTGTTCGTTTTATTTGTTTTATGTTGAGTAGTGTCCATTGTTTGAGTTTTGTCCATCGTTGGTAAGAACATTATTGGTTCTTATTGTTGTAATTGAGTATGGCAAGTCCAAGTCATGCATTGTTGCCTTGCCAGGAATCTCAAAACATTCCCTAGTGCCCTCTCGTACTCTCTGACGTATTTTAGCTAAGTCCTCACCCATAGACATATTTTAACACAATTGGCGCCCAACGTGGGGCTCCAACTCTAATCAAATATACAACTCGCTAGGTGTGGGCTAAACTAAAATACGTCGGACAGCACGAAAAAAACTTTAGTCTCGAGACCACTGAGGAAAGTGTTGGAATTCCTGGTAAGACAACAATGCAGGACCTGGACTTACCATAATCAAGTACAACAATAAGGGCCAACAATGTGTTTACAAGCGATGAAGCATAACTCAAACAGTGGTTACTTCTCAACTTAAAATAAATACAACGAACAAGGACAGTAAAATTTGTCACTTTAATCTAATGAATTGTAACAAGGAAACAACAAATACAAAAAAAAAAGTAAATGTGGAATATTGTTTTGTAATTTGTTGTTAATATTTTTCAATTCCAGTATCCTACTGTGAATACCCGTCTATATACAAGCCTAGTATCACAATAAATAATTAAATATCATAATCTCAAAAATTAATAATTATATTGAGAAAGAAAAAAATTAAACTTTTTCCTTCATAGATCAAAGCCTGGCTAATCAATAGCATTACAAAACTTAGTGAATAAAATAATGCGAAGTTTATAAATTTTAAATAGTATTTATTTAAAATAACAAAAGAGAAAAGGTTTCTCGAAATAAAATGTTGAAGATCATTACTAATTTTAATTATTATCTTACCGCATCGCTAGCCGCATGGTCTAAGGCATCATTCTCGTAATAAACTATACTTCCGATAGAGGGGAGATCGTTGTTCAATCCCGGTTGGGTGTACTTAGGGTGGTTTTCCTTAAAAAAATTCTCACTATCTTCACGCAAATGCGGGTACACTTACTCTAAATTTCTTCCTTATCGCTATCATAATATAATAATTATTAGTAGATAGCCGTATAACACGAACGGGTAGTTAGACGCGGTGCTAAATCACTTTTACAGATTAAAATTAAAGTCGGCATATTGGCTCTTTAATCCATCATAGCTCGCTAATTGTTTATAGTGTGGATGTTCTTAAATAAAAAAACTTATTTCCCTCGCACTCATATATAATGAGCCAGAAGCATATATGTATTAATTTTTCCATTTTTGATTGTTTCATAAAATATTAATTTCTGCACACGAACACAAGTATTTCATCTACATTCATATACATTTTTAATATATGATCCTAGTTTTTCACAAAAATTGTTCCAACAAAAACATTGTTTTCCTCCAAAAAGTTCACACTCCTTCTGGCATGTAAACAAACAACTAACTCGCAGGAGCAGGACGTACACCGGTCGACGGACATTGCCACGCAGATAAATGAGCTTAAAAGGTTTATCTCCAATGAGAATACAGGTGGAAGGTTGAAATACTATCAGAATATAGTATATAGTTATTTAAATTTAAAAAAATACCTAATCTCGTGCATTATTGTATTTATTTAGCGAGAGTGTAATCTGGCCTTCAAACCTTACCATTGGCCTTCTTCATGGGCGACAAGGTCGCTCAATCCACTTTTAAAGAACTTAACCATAATTATTATTATTACGAATATAGCTTAATAATTTGTTGATGATATTTTTTTATATTTAAACTTTAACTGAGCTAATATCATTGTCGTCACCAGCTTATAATTATTAGGGGAAGAATTTCACTTTAAATTAGAAAATAAATATGATCTGAATTAAATAGCTCGGTTCCTTTTACTGTACCAAGGGTGACCTGGCGGTCTAGGGGTAAGGTGTCAGACATCTGTGCTGGAGGTCCGGGGCTCAATCCTCGGTCCCGGCAAAGATTTATCTGATTACCAAACCCTTCCTTCACCTCTGACAAGACATCTTGTGAATGTGGGGAATGCCAGGCCTCCACCGTGGTTCGGATTCCACGTTAAACTGTAGGTCCTTCATTTCATCTCACAATCACCCTACCATTTATTACACATTAGCGTAAGTGCGTATAACCTGAATCGGTAGTAAGACGCGGTGCTAATAATAATAATTTAACAGTGGGCTAACATAAGCATAACCAGGCGCTAAATGAGTTTGTTGGCCGTCACTTATACTCCCACGGTCTCCTCTCTTTCAGAGAAATTTCACAAAACGCAAAGTGGAATAAACGATTCCAGTTAACGTTGCAAAATATCCAATAAAGGTTAGAGGTCACACCTTAGGGATTGTAATTTACCTCCTGATTTTCCACAGAAGTGTCAATCTCAATTAAACTATTCGACTTAGAAAAATAAAATTTCTCGCAAACAGGGAATCCATTTCTGCTCATAAACGATAAAAGATGGGGTTGCATGTTCATCGATTTAGTGTTAAAATATTGTTTCTAGTTAAACCTTAATTAAAATATAAAATTGCCTATAAATATATCTTCACGAACTTGTTAGTAAGAATAAAACTCTTTAGAAAGAGGTGAGAAAATTGTTCCTATTTGAGACACCACGTTATTCTTGGAACAAACTAAACATTCAGGCGCTCAAATAGTTTTCTAAGAAACAATCAGTAGGCCTATGATAATTATTCGCATCACGTTATGCTCCAGAGGAAAGCTATTAAATATTTATTCAAGATGTCAAAGTATGCTAGACATTTTCCAGATTATTTCCCCACTATTTTTGTTTTATTTGGAATAATTTTTACACTTTTTTTTAAACCCTTAACATGAAGATGGTGACCTTGTGGTCTAGGGGTAAGGTGTCAGACCTCTGTGCTGGCGGCCGGGGTTCAATCCTCGGTCCCGGCACAGATTTATCTGATTACCAAACCCTTCCTTCACCTCTGACAAGACATCTTGTGAATGTGGGGAATGCCAGGCCTCCACCGTGGTTCGGATTCCACGTTAAACTGTAGGTCCTCCATTTCATCTCACAATCACCCTACCATTACACATTAGCGTAAGTGCGTATAACCCGAACGGGTAGTAAGACGCGGTGCTAATAATAATAATAATAATAATAATAATAATAACATGAAGATGTTGGCCTATCTGACGTACGGATCATATTTGTCATCAAAATCCTTCAAACATTTTCTTGTGAAATCTGAATTTATAAATTGAAATTGCCATTCGACACATGAACAAGCTGTAGGCCAGGGGGGGAATAGGAATCACTGTTGGTTAGAAGTTTACATTAGTCTATTTTTAATTATCATGAAATTTTTTCAAACGTAAACAATTTTTATAAAGGTCCAGTTGTAGGACTGTATTTACAGTTTAATTTATGTTTATTTATGTGTGTGTCACAACAATTACTGCATTTAGGTATCCACCATTGTTTGATACTCTAGCGGATATTACAGAAACTACTGCGTTAATAATGAGCGAAGGATTCAATAAAAATAACTAATAACAAATATTTTTGTCAAATATAAAGAGCAAATCGCCCCATGGCCACGTGGACAAACACTAGTATCGTCTTATGTGATTTAATGGCTATGTTATTATTATTATTATTATTATTATTATTATTATTATTATTATTAGCACCGCGTCTTACTACCAGTTCGGGTTATACGCACTTACGCTAATGTGTAATGGTAGGGTGATTGTGAGATGAAATGGAGGACCAACAGTTTAACGTGGAATCCGAACCACGGTGGAGGCCTGGCATTCCCCACATTCACAAGATGTCTTGTCAGAGGTGAAGGAAGGGTTTGGTAATCAGATAAATCTATGCCGGGACCAAGGATTGAACCCCGGCCGCCAGCATAGTAGTCTGACATCTTACCCCTAGACCGCCAGGTCACCTTTAATGGCTATGAATAAATCTGGGTTTGAGTCCCGACTGGATGTATTGAGCTGTGTTTTCCCTAGTGGTTTCCTACTTCTACTCCCAAGAAATGCAAGAACACTTCCTATAGACTCTACCTTTCCTATCTCTGCCTCATTAGTGTGAAGGTACTCCGGAGGGTTATCAAGACGTGGGGCAAGGATTTAAATCTCTTTGTGCGGGAATTAAACTAAACACACGTGATAGATCAAACCAATGGCGCAGCACCTACACAATTTCTTGAAAGCTAATTATAAACATAGACATTATTCTTTAACGTTCATTAGTCATCCTGACCCTGTAGTGATCCAGTTGTTTATGTCACAAGGTCATGGACTGGGAAACATTGACACTCAATAACGCAAGGACACAAGATGATGCCTTATTACAACAATCTAGACGCACGTGGTCGAACTAGACTGGTTTCTGAAACCTGTTTGTTGAGGAGACCATGTGTGTGTGTGTATGTTTGTTTACAAGACATTGACCACAACGGGATTATTAATACCTTTACCCACTAGCGCCAGTAGTGGCTAAAAGAGTGACAATACAAATATAATGTAAGAACCGAATCAATATCCACCCGAGCTGTGCATCCTACTACAGTAGCACCATGACTTCTTAGGTGCTGACTGACAGCTCACAGCTCACAGCTCACAGTTTTGAAAAGCTACCAGATCAAATTATGTATCCCTACGCCGAACCATGTGACCTGCAAAAACATGTGTTTAGCAGCTGTCACTTCTGACGTCCAAAATTTAGATGTATACCTAAATGTTGACTGTCAGAAGTGAGCTGTGAGCTGTCAGTTAGCACCAAAGAAGCCACGGGGCTACTGTACCCGTCCGGACTATTCACATATTTACACTAACAGAGTTGGGCTGAAAAATATAGAATTTATCTTACGCATGCTCGCATTTTTGTGGAAGGAAAGTATGAAATACTACCATAAAAAACACCCTCTTACATTCATCCACAATTCGAACCCCGAACTCTTAATCGCCGGTAAGCTATACAAGAAGAGAGTAACGCCTTTGTCCACGTGATCCCCGTTGCGAGAAACATTCAACTGAACAAATAATATAACAGTAATGTGTGGCAAAAACTCCTGTGTATCCAGGTGGGATTGAATCCTGGACATTCCTCCTGTGTATCCAGGTGGGATTGAATCCTGGACATTCCTCCTGTGTATTCCTGTGTATCCAGGTGGGATTGAATCCTGGACATTCCTCCTGTGCATTCAGGTGGGATTGAATCCTGGACATTCCTCCTGTGTATCCAGGTGGGATTGAATTCTGGACATTCCTCCTGTGCATTCAGGTGGGATTGAATCCTGGACATTCCTCCTGTGTATCCAGGTGGGATTGAATCCTCGACATTCCTCCTGTGTATCCAGGTGGGATTGAATCCTGGACATTCCTCCTGTGTATCCAGGTTGGGATTGAATCCTGGACATTCCTCCTGTGTATTCAGGTGGGATTGAATCCTGGACATTCCTCCTGTGTATTCAGGTGGGATTGAATAATCATTGGATCACAATGAATCCCGTCACATCGCTATGAAAACTGTAATACAAATGCGAGTAAGTATTTTCCTAATTATTGGATTACTTTATTCATATTTTGTCATCCTACTTTCTCTTGAAAGAAATCCTGGTGAAGACATTTTCAAATTAACTTTGCTCAATGAATACGTAAAATTAGAAAATTTAATTGGTGAATAAATGTATGCATAGTAATTGTAATTAAACCATAAGGAACGACGGTAATCAACACTTACATGTCGACTTAAATATGTTGTGATTGAAGAGTGATTAACAAATGGCACCATTTACATGAAAATTCAAGTCATGAAATTATATTACAATAATCCTAATCAAAATCAATTCTTTGCGTGTGGCTCATTCGGAGTCAAATATACTTAACTTGAGAATAATTTTGAATAATTTAAAAAAAATAGATATAATCGTGAATTTGAAAAATGATTCTAGACACGGCCTCATCATCAGCATCATCATCAACTGTTTACAGCCTGTGTCCAGGTCAGTTTAGTAAAATGCCTCCAGCTTCCTCTTTCCTTTCATCATCCTTCTTCCATTAATTGCTTCCATTCTTATCCTCTCACTTGCACACTTTCTTTCGTCTGCTCCTCCATTAAGGCTACATACGTAACTTAAAGAACATTTCCATCTTCAGAGCTTGGTTAGTAATAATTGTACGAGATATCGCTTGCCACCAAAATATGCATCAAATTAAAATACTGTTAATTGCTAGTATAATTTAGCAGGGATTTATATAAGTTTAACAGTACTAGTCTTTTATTTCAGTGTCACTAATATATCATGGCATTGTTAATTAAATTGCTCCGTTGATGTACAATAAATGTATTGTATTATAAATGTCAGTCGTCACCACAATCAAGTGATATAAAACTATCAGTCAGGATGGATATGGTTGTTTCTTGTTGTTAATTAAAACCGATTTATTTAACGAATGAAGATGATCACGCCATTTCTCACATTGATAATAAGTTTCACACTTTGGCTTGTAGGCTTATATTTACCGTAAATTATTAAATAAATCAAATAATTTAACTCTATTAAACTACAAACTATATACTCTTCTATTGATAGTAGCCATCAAAATGAACAAAAAAGCGATAGAACATTTAGACGTTGATTAAAGCATCTAATTAATTTGAATTTGGTGTCCATATTTAATTTTTTACCAATAAATTTAAGTGCATACTTGCTTTAAAAAATAAATTAATATAAATAAATACATGTATTTTCTTGTTGTTTTAAAATACAACACACGTAAAAAGCTTGTTCGCTAGACTACTAAATCTAAAAAATATTTATTGAAACTATTAATTATATCTTTTAGGAATAAGTTCTGGAAAGAGACTTGAATCCTGGACATTTGGCCTAAGATCATACGGATACATTAACTTGGCAATGGATTCGTGGTAGATTGTAAATAAATGGTTCTTGAAATTGAAAATTGAGTCTACGGTTAATTTTTTGTGTCATACAGCTAATAAAACATATTCAAATTTTCTATCTAAATATTTAGGTATAAAATATATAGAGGGTTTATTATATAATGTAAAGTAAATATTTTTAATATGATAAAGACTTGAACATTTTTATTAAAAATAAGTTTCAATGCAATAGTGAAAAAGTAACTTATGTCAACATAGAAGTTCATAGAGCATTGGTCTATTGGAGACTTCAACGCAAGGCTAGACACGTAGCTTGTGTCAACATAGAAGTTCATAGAGTATTGGTCTATTGGAGATTTCAACGCAAGGCTAGACACGTAACTTTTGTCAACATAGAAGTTCATAGAGTATTGGTCTATTGGAGACTTCAACGCAAGGCTAGACACGTAACTTGTGTCAACATAGAAGTTCATAGAGTATTGGTCTATTGGAGACTTCAACGCAAGGCTAGACACGTAACTTGTGTCAACATAGAAGTTCATAGAGTATTGGTCTATTGGAGACTTCAACGCAATGCTAGACACGTAACTTGTGTCAACATAGAAGTTCATAGAGTATTGGTATATTGGAGACTTCAACGCAAGGCTAGACACGTAACTTGTGTCAACATAGAAGTTCATAGAGTATTGGTCTATTGGAGACTTCAACACAAGGCTAGACACGTAACTTGTGTCAACATAGAAGTTCATAGAGTATTGGTCTATTGGAGACTTCAACGCAAGGCTAGACACGTAACTTGTGTCAACATAGAAGTTCATAGAGTATTGGTCTATTGGAGACTTCAACGCAAGGCTAGACACGTAACTTTTGTCAACATAGAAGTTCATAGAGCATTGGTCTATTGGAGACTTCAACGCAAGGCTAGACACGTAACTTGTGTCAACATAGAAGTTCATAGAGTATTGGTCTATTGGAGATTTCAACGCAAGGCTAGACACGTAACTTGTCTCAGATCTTGAGGGTCGGTTGCACAATTGATAAATCAGTGATTTTATCAGATATCAGATGCAAATGTATATCCAATCAGTGCCTGAAACCTTCCCAATTGCTCCACTAACAATTAGGATGTGATGGTGGATCAAATCCCTGGTTAAACTAACCAGCAATTCTCTGCCATCAACAGGTTTGATATTATGACCATCTTTTTGATAGGAAACATAACCTATAAGTTTTAATAACTGAATTAGTTGTTGCATCTTTAGTTAAGTTATTAATAAAGGTGAAATGTGTGTTTTGTATATTAACTTTGAGCATTACATATAGTTAAGGATAGTAGTGTCAATTCTGGTACCTTAAGATTAAGTTCTACAACTAGGCCTATACAATGAGGTTACAAAGAAGAACGGTTTGTTTCCAAAGCAACCACGGGAAAGTAATTGAACATTCTTTTAGTCATTGAGAAATAGTAATTGAGATGAAGTCTACAATTAGTACTTTTTATCTTTATTAATAAAAAGAGTTTTTCTGTCTTGAGTAATGCATTATATCTACTGCATGCAGAGGTCTGATATTTTAAAATTAATAGCAATTCTGCATAACATTTGCACTTCAAAGACAGAGTTTTAAATTTTTTAACTAGATTTTTTGAATTTATCAAAAATTAGGCCATAATTAAATGAGTTTTTTTGTCTGTTAGAGGCAGATAAAAGCAAACGCCGGGTACGTCTGCTATTTGTTTATATTTTTATTATTATCTCTACAAAATTGTTTAAACATTATTCTTAATACGTGGACGCCATGTTTGTTTTACTAGATTGTTTGATCAAATCTATGGTCGGCTGGTGATAGGAGAATTCTATCCTTTATTAACATTGTTTCAACCTAAACTCTTACAACTGGGATCAAGATGGTTGGCAAGCCTGTGAATGAAGACTCAATAACATGTTGGTGGAACTGGCCCAAAGTCGAGGAGATTCTTAACTTAATTAAGAACAAACAACACTAGTTTTATAATTTAATATTTTTATCACCGCGTCTTACTATTTGTTCGGCTGATACGCGTATCTACTAATTACGCTTAGGCCTATGTATATGGGGATGAAGGTTATATTTATAGTAAGTGTGCCAGAATGTGCATGGAGGGAGAGTGGAAAACTGTTTTGTAAAAAACCATCCTCAGTATATCTGGCCGAGATTCGAACTTGGATCACCCCGTCATCGGCAGTTTAGTCTACTGCGAAAGTAGCACATTAAACCATGCGGCTATCGAAGTGGGTCATTAATTAAATGATAAGTTTTAAATGACGTTTAGGAAATCATCTTGTCAGTATAAAGCCAATTACAATTACTAGTTTGGGTCTGGACATTTCATTAACATCCCAAAGTATATTTGTTATTTTTATTACTACAACAATGATTTCTTTTTTACCTCAAAATTGATAACAGTGGGCCACTGGAAAGCTACGCCAGGGATGGGCGATTAAAATTGATTAATTGATTGTGACTAATCGATTATTTCGACCAATTAAGTGGCTCGCGATGTATCTAATGAATTTATTCGCTTTCCATTGAATAAAACCGAATAAAATAATTAGTTTAATAGGTCATATTTTAAATGTTTCATACTTGATATTATTTGGCGCATATTATAAATGTTGTTTTAAATCTTTAGGTTAATTTAAAATGAATAGATCTCTAGATCAATATTTGGACGTCGCAATGTTGCGTTCATCATCAGGATTTTACCGAGACATGTTCGGTAATCCCTGTAGAACCAAGGATTGTCGGAAGGAAATGTAAATATAACACATGATTTATGCCGTGAATTAGACCAACCTATTATTTAGTTGTTAGTAAAGAAAGGCTGGTGTTCGTAAGCACATTTATATCAATATTGGTGACCTGGCGGTCCAGGGGTAAGGTGTCAGACTTCTGTGCTGGCGGCCGGGGTTCAATCCTCGGTCCCGGCACAGATTTA